>WOVY01011440.1:600000-807912 GCA_013436015.1 Rhipicephalus annulatus | reverse complement strand
CTTAAGCCGTGTTAAAAAATGGAGGTAACACCTGGAGCGAAATCCTTTTTCTTTAAGTTGCACACTGGGGACCTTGCCCGTGAAAACATGGATGCAAGAAAAAGGCTTATTCGTTCCTTGGGGTGTTGATTGCCTTCTCTGCAAAAAGCCGGAAAACGATTGAACATGTTTTCCTGGACTGCTTGGATGCAGTCTTTTTCTGGGATGTCTCCAAAGGACTTTGAAAAGGATCTGCCCTCTCGATGCCTATGGCATCAGATTTCTACCAGTATCAAATGAAGAAGGAATACCTTTCGACCTAGTTATGTTACTGAGCCTGCACGGTATATGGCAATCTAGAATGGCGGTGCGCCATGCTGATGTTAATGCACGTCCGTCAGGCAATATTTCTTTCAATCTGTCTGTTCGTTCGTGGAAGCACAAAAGGTTCAACAAGAGGTGCCCGAGTGGCTTCATCAAGTAGAAGACTTCTACAGATGAAGGAATTTTAAAAAGCCTGTTAAATATGATGCTTTTTACCTCTTTTTTTGTTTCATGTTTCTACTTTGTTTGATGTATATATGTTTGTGAATGTTGTATGTAAACAGGCAATAAATAAGAAAAAAGCACCATGGCTTAGGTGGTTAAAGCGCCTATCTTGTAAACAGGAGATCGTGAGTTCGAGCCTCGCCGGTTGCCTCGTGTACTTTTTTTTCGCGTGTGGATTTTCTGTTTCTGGTCAAGGTCTCACTTTGGAATAAGCTATTTTTGATGAAGAATAATAGTACGCCCAAGTTTTACAATCGTTTCGATTATTTTTCTATACTTTTTTCAAACAATGCTATCACCTATATAACAACGACTGCTTGAGTGCAAAGAACAAAAGAGTATATCCATATTCCCACAGTAGTCATCATTTTTGAGAGGGCAATGTAAAACAGGGGTCAAAATTTGTCACCATCTGGGCATAAAAATTCTCCTTTATTAACAGCCGGCAGCAGGACAGTCTGAAAAGCAGCGCTGCAGCAAACCTGGCGGGAGATGACAAAGGAGCTCTCAGTGGACAAACGCTAAATATAGATATATTTTTAAATGGAGGTATGAGACTGGTCAGTGGAAATCTCTATAACACCACGCCATAACTCGCTGAAAATCGCTAAGGTCATGGGTTAAGGAAGATGGGGCAAGAGGAACGGCTGCCCGTCTCCTAAATATTTTGGTTGTTTCGTGCAATGCTTTTAGGATATACCTCAGGGCAGATTCAATAAACGCCATAAATAAGTCGCAAATGCTTTTCTTTTTTGATGTAGAGAAAAATAATGAGAAACGCGTTTATAAGCATGATTCGTCTTTCTCTTTTGTTTGGTTAAATGTAAATTACGAACTTTATACATCTTGTGGAAACAAAGAAGGGACGACCACTGTTTCACTTCTTTTTCACAATTCTTTCCAACATTTTGGGCTTCTGGTGTGTCGTTTGATGTCTGGACATGTAAGACAACTTTATGTCACGGTAGCGGAATACCAGTCAAGAAGTCGCTCATTCACTTTTCCGGAACAGCCCTAGAGTTTCTGATGCGAAACAGCTGATGCTGCAGTTATTATCCCTTCCTTCAACTCGCTGCATGCACACTACCATGCTTCGCATCCACACATGGCTGTCTTTAGCAGAAGATGGTGTAAACGTTTTAGAACAATAATATAATAATAATAATAATAATAATAATAATATTAATAATAATAATAATATTATAATTTATTAGGGTTTAAAATAACCAGTGTTGTCACCACATGAGGGGTAGGGATATATTTTGTCATGGGCGTCGACCGATCTAGTTACGACTGCTTGATCAGAATTGAACATACTTGGTAAAAAATGCCATGTAACATTTAAAGTATGTAGGTTCCTCTAAAGCTTATGTGCGATAAATGTTTTGCATCTCAAAATGCGTTTTGTAGTTTGACTTACCACTATTTGTGTAAACTAGGCAAAGCATATATATATTTGTATGAGCTCAAAAACAAAATATCGCAATATATCCACCTATAGAATGATGATGAATGAGCCGAAGCGTGTATCCGTTCATCCGTCCATTATTCTGTCCTTCCGTCCATGCGACCGTTCTTCAATCCATCCGTAAGTCTGTTCGTGAGTCCGTCTGTTCATGCATGCTTCAAATCATCAGTTTGTTCGTAGGCTAACGCGTCCCTCTGTCCATGCTTTCATTCGTCCGTCCATGCTTTGGTGTTCTCTCTGCCCTGTCGGTCCGCACATGATTCCGTCCGTCCGTCCGTGCATCCACACGTGCTTTTATCCATCTGTCCGTCCAGCCGTCCTACGTGCATCTGCATTTCATTGCGTCCGTCTGTTCCTGTCTCCGTATGTGTGTCCGTGCGTATGTCCATGAGTCCGGACGAACCAATGTGTGAAAAGGGGCATGAGCGAATGGACAGACGGACTGTAACCCGAACAAACAATTTGAAGCACGGAAGCAGGGACGGACAGACGAGGACGGACGGATGCGTGGACGAATGAATGGACAGGCGAATGGCTGTATGGATACAAGGATGGACACATGAACGCTTGACTCCACTCATCATGCTCACTCTGTGGTTATGCTGTGAAAACCACTAATGCTATCTAGTTGTATTGTTCCCAAGTACATATACATACAACGCCATCTATTCAGCAAGTAATAAACTAGAGGTGGCTACTGACTTATGGAAGAGGGAACGACTCACGACCTAAGAAACTTCACCCCTAAAATGTTGCACCCCTCGTCAACACAATACCTTTGTCACTACACGGCTAAGTTCTGATTCCTGGATTCCATCCTTGTGGTGGCAGTTATATTTAAATGCTGGCAATACGAAAAGAAAACTCATTGCATATCTATGGAGTGAGTGGTGATGAGTGAAGTGAAGCGTCCATCCGTTTGTTGGTGCACCCAGCCATCCATCCATCTGTGGGTCGGTGCAACTGTGCTTGCGTGCATCCATTCGCCCGTCCAACCATAAATTCGTCTGTCTGTCCATCCGTCTGTCTAGATTGCTCTGTCTGTCTGTCGATCCGTCCGTCTCTCTGTCTGTCTGTCAGTATTTTCATCCGTTCGTGCATCTCTCTTTCTGCCAGTCAGTCCATCTGTGCGTGTGAAGGTCTGCCTATTTGTCCGACCACTCGTTCGTATGAACCCCTGTGTATCTGTCTCTCCATGGGTCCGTCCTTCTGTCACTTCCGTTCGCCCGTACTCCGCCTATCTGAATGTCTGTCTGTCTGTCTGTCGCGATCATGCGTCCACACTGTCTGTCGGTCCGTATGGCTGTACAGCTGTCCGTACGCCGGCCTTTGTCTGTATGTCAGTCCGTTCGTCTATTTAACCCTCCATATAGTGAACACTCCAAGTACCAGCATCTCGGAACTTTTCATAATATATTCATCATACACAAGTACCGAAAACTAGCTGACATTACCAATAACTGAACGAGAAATGGCTACCTTCTACATACTTGAAAGACCCATGACCCACGGACTAGGAGCTTCCCCCTGATATCATTTTTTTGAGACCCAAATTCTTGAGTTGAATGCCTGGTAGTGATACTCGTACGCCGGTGTTCGTGCATTTCCTAAACGACAAGAGCCAGTAATTTCGAATAGGACATGTCATTTCCTGGCGTTTCTATGAACATTCCGGAATGCTTCGAGAAAGTAGTTAAGACAAAGATGGCGTTCTTCGAGTCAAATGCCAGCGGCACCGTGGCTTAGGTGAACAGGAAGAACTGTTTCTACTAACTATATAGAGCATTATACCGTGTAGACCCAGGCCAAAATGTCCTAAGCCGTGTTAAAAAATGGAGGTAACACCTGGAGCGAAATCCTTTTTCTTTAAGTTGCACACTGGGACCTTGCCCGTGAAAACATGGATGCAAGAAAAGGCTTATTCGTTCCTTGGGGTGTTGATTGCCTTCTCTGCAAAAAGCCGGAAACGATTGATCATGTTTTCCTGGACTGCTTGGATGCAGTCTTTTCTGGGATGTTCTCCAAAGGACTTTAAAAAGGATCTGCCTCTCGATGCCTATGGCATCAGATTTCTACCAGTATCAAATGAAGAAGGAATACCTTTCGACCTAGTTATGTTACTGGGCCTGCATGGTATATGGCAATCTAGAATGGCGGTGCGCCATGCTGATGTTAATGCACGTCCGGTCAGGCAATATTTCTTTCAATCTGTCTGTTCATTCGTGGAAGCACAAAAGGTTCAACAAGAGGTGCCCGAGTGGCTTCATCAAGTAGAAAGACTTCTACAGATGAAGGAATTTTAAAAAGCCTGTTAAATATGATGCTTTTTACCTCTTTTTTGTTTCATGTTTCTACTTTGTTTTATGTATATATGTTTGTGAATGTTGTATGTAAACAGGCAATAAATAAAGAAAAAAGCACCGTGGCTTAGGTGGTTAAAGCGCCTATCTTGTAAACAGGAGATCGCGAGTTCGAGCCTCGCCGGTGCCTCGTGTACTTTTTTTCGCGTGTGGATTTTCTGTTTCTGGTCAAGGTCTCACTTTGGAATAAGCTGTTTTTTGATAAGAATAATAGTACGCCCAAGTTTTACGATCGTTTCGATTATTTTTCTATACTTTTTTCAACAATGCTATCACCTTATATAACAACGACTGCTTGAGTGCAAAGAACAAAAGAGTATATCCATATTCCCACAGTAGTCATCATTTTTGAGAGGGCAATGTAAAACAGGGGTCAAAATTTGTCACCATCTGGGCATAAAAATTCTCCTTTATTAACAGCCGGCAGCAGGACAGTCTGAAAAGCAGCGCTGCAGCAAACCTGGCGGGAGATGACAAAGGAGCTCTCAGTGGACAAACGCTAAATATAGATATATTTTTAAATGGAGGTATTGAGACTGGTCAGTGGAAATCTCCATAACACCACGCCATAACTCGCTGAAAATCGCTAAGGTCATGGGTTAAGGAAGATGGTGCAAGAGGGAACGGCTGCCCGTCTCCTAAATATTTTGGTTGTTTCGTGCAATGCTTTAGGATATACCTCAGGGCAGATTCAATAAACGCCATAAATAAGTCGCAAATGCTTTTCTTTTTGATGTAGAGAAAAATAATGAGAAACGCGTTTATAAGCATGATTCGTCTTTCTCTTTTGTTTGGTTAAATGTAAATTACGAACTTTATACATCTTGTGGAAACAAAAGAAGGGACGACCACTGTTTCACTTCTTTTTCACAATTCTTTCCGACATTTTTGGCTTCTGGTGTTTGTTTTGATGTCTGGACATGTAAGACAACTTTATGTCACGGTAGTAGAATACAAGACAAGAGGTTGCTCATTCGCTTTTCCGGAACAGCCAGAAAGTTTCTGATGCGAAAGACCTGATGCCGCAGTTATTATCCCTTCCTTCAACCCGCTGCATGCACACTACCATGCTTCGCATTCACACATGGCTGTCTTTAGCAGAAGATGGTGTAAAACTTTAAAACATGAATAATAATAATAATATAATAATAATATTAATATATTTTTATTAGGGTTATAATAATCACTCTCATCAACACATGAGGGGCAGTGAAATATTTTGTCATGGGCACCGTCCAATCTGGTTACGACTGCTCTATCAGAATTTAACATACTTGGTAAAAAATGCCATGTAACATTTAAAGTTTGCAGGTCCTTCTAAAGCTCATGTGCGATAAAAGTTTTGCATTTTAAAATGGGTTTTGTAGTTTGATTTATCACTATTTGTGTAAACTATTCAAAGCATATAATATATTTGTATGAGCTCAAAAACAAAATATCGCAATATATCCACCTATAGAAGGATGATGAATGAGCCGAAGCGTGTATCCGTTCATCCGTCCATTATTCTGTCCTTCCGTCCCATGCGACCGTCCTTCAATCCATCCGTAAGTCTGTTCGTGAGTCCGTCTGTTCATGCATGCTTGTAACCATCAGTTTTCTCGTAGGCTAACGCGTCCATCTATCCATGCTTTCATTCGTCCGTCCATGCTTCGATGTTCTCTCTGCCCTGTCGGTCCGCACATGATTCCGTCCGTCCGTCCGTGCATCCATACGTGCTTTTATCCATCTGTCCGTCCAGCCGTCCTACGTGCTTCTGCATTTCATTGCGTCCGTCTGTTCCTGTCTCCGTACGATGTGTCCGTGCGTATGTCCATGAGTCTGGACGAACCAATGTGTGAAAAGAGGCATGAGCGAATGGACAGACAGACTGAAACCCGAACAAACAATTTGAAGCACGGAAGCAGGGACGGACAGACGAGGACGGACGGTTGCGAGGACGAATGAATGGACAGGCGAATGGATGTAAGGATACAAGGATGGACACATGAACGCTTGACTCCACTCATCATGCTTACTCTGTGGTTATGCTGTAAAACCACTAATGCTATCTAGTTGTATTGTTCCCAAGTACATATGCACACAACGCCATCTATTCAGCAAGTAATAAACTAGAGGTGGCTACTGACATGGAGGAGGGAACGACCCACGACCTAAGAAACTTCACCCCTAAAATGTTGCCCCCTTTATCAACACAATACCTTTGTCGCTATACTGCTAAGTTCTGGTTCCTGAATGCCATCCTAGTGGCGGCAGTTATATTTAAATGCTGGCAATACGAAAAGAAAACTCATTGCATACCTATGGAGTGAGTGGTGATGAGTGAAGTGAAGCGTCCATTCGTTTGTCGGTGCACCCAGCCATCCGTCAATCTGTTGGTCAGTGCAACCGTCCGTGCGTGCATCCATTCGCCCGTCTATCCATAAATTCTTCTGTCTGTCCATCCGTCTGTCTAGATTGCTCTGTCTGTCTGTCTGTCAATACGTCCGTCTCTCTGTCTGTCTGTGTGTCTGTCCGTATGTCCATCCGTTCGTGCATCTCTCTTTCTGCCATTCAGTTCATCTGTGGGTGTGTAGGTCTGCCTATTTGTCTGACCACTCGTTCGTATGTACCCCTGTGTATCTGTCCCTCCATGGGTCCGTCCTTCTGTCACTTCCGTTCACCCGTACCTCCGCCTGTCTGAATGTCTGTCTGTCTGTCTGTCTGTCTGTCTGTCGCGACCATGCGTCCACACTATCTGTCGGTCCGTATGGCTGTCCAGCAGTCCGTATGTCGGTCTTTGTATGTCAGTCCGTCCGTCTATTTAACCCTCCATATAGTGAACACTCCAAGTACCAGCCTCTCGGAACTATTCATAATATATTCATCATACACAAGTACCGAAATCTATCCGACATTCCAATAACTGAACGAGAGGTGGCTACCTTCCACATACTTGAAGGACCCATGACCCATGGACTAGGAGCTTCCCTCCTGATATTATTTTGTAAGAAATCCAAATTCTTGAGTTGAATTCCTGGTAGTGATACTCGTACGCCGGTATTCGTGCATTTGCTAAACGACTAGAGCCCGTAAACGACAATTTCGAATAGGACATGTCATTTCCTGGCGTTTCTGTGAACATTCCAGAATGCGTCGAAAATGTAGTTAAGCCAAAGATGGTGTTCTTGAAGCCAAACGCCAGCGGCACCGTAGCTTAGCCTAACCTGTTCAGCATTGTGCACTAGTGTTGATGAAGAGGGCAGGTATATATGCTGTGATTTTTTGTTGCAAGGAGTGCCATGGAGAATTATCAATCTATATGCGTTTAACGATGTTCCGAAACGGCTTGAGTTATTTGAAAAAGTGCGTAATTTAATTGACGTCGACAGATGCACGGTACTTATGGGAGATTTCAACTGCGTATGTGAAGCTATTGATCGTTATAATTCGTCTGGAAAGAGAGACAGGAGTGGTGAGCTTTTATCCGGTATTGTAGATAATGCAGGACTAATTGACATTGGGATCTCGAATCGGGCAACAGCATATACAAGAGTACAAGGCAGCTCTCATGCTCGCCTTGACCGGATTTACGTGTCCTCATCACTCCTATCTCGTAAAATTTCCTGCAGCACCGAAGCTGTATCATTCTCAGATCATTGTATTGTCATAGCGCAAATTGGCGAAAATCGTCACAAACAATTCCGTCCCCAGTGGGCCCTTTGGAAAATGAATGCGAAGCTCCTCTGTGATCAGGAATTCATGAATCGCGTCCAGATGACATTGAGGCAATCTTTTTTGATTGGTTTTCATATCTTCGCTGCTTGGGAGCTTTTTAAACAAGAAGTTTGCTCTATAGCTTTAGAAATTGGGGCTGTTAAGTCTTTCTATAGAAAGAATGATGAAAAGATACTTGTTAAAAGTCTTTTCAATCTTTATGAGATGGAATGCGAAATGCCGGGAAAGTACATGAAAGATATTGAGAATATTAAGTGCCAACTACAGAGATATGATGCTGCTCGCTACCAAGGGGCACGTATTAGATCTCGGAACCAGCGCACTTTAAATTCTGAGCAACCGACGCGCCAAGCTTTATTTGATGAGCAACGCCATGCAATTTTTAAAGTTATTCCTAGACTTGTACTTTAACGACGTGCTCATAAAAGATAACGGAGACATTACTTTGGCGTTCGAAACGTACTATAACAGCTTATTTAGCTCTCCCTCTGATGATCCTGACGCTCACCTCAAGGCTAGTTTTGTTTCTCTTGTGAACCCCTTGAAGGACAGTGATTGTGAAGTCATTATGGGCCCGTTACTCTACAGGAAATCGAGCAAGCAATCGACAACTTGCCTTTATTGAAAACACCAGGGCCTGATGGCATCTCAGGCGAATTTTACAAAGCTTTCAAGAAAACGCTTGCTCCTATATTGCTGAATATTTTTCAGATGAGTTACGACATGGATACACTCCCTCAATCTTTTTGCAAAAGTCACACTGTGTTAATACCGAAAACAACTGACAAGGAAAAACTTCGCTTCGTTGAGGGCTACAGACCAATATCGCTGTCAAATGTGGACTACAAAATTTTCGCAAAAGTATTAGCAAATAGGTTGCAATTTGCTATGTCGATCCTCATTGGGTCTCATCAGACATGTGGGATCAGAGGTCGATCCATACAAACCAATATACATGTCGCTCGAACAATGCTTCAATACTGTCATGGTTCTCAAGAACATCTTGCAATGCTACAGGTAGACCTTGCAAAAGCTTTTGATCGTGTTCGTCATTCCTTCCTTTTTTCTCTTCTCGAACAAGCTAATGTTGGCAAAGTTGTTCTTAAAGGCGTTAAATTATGCTATAATGAATGCTCAACTCGTCTGATAGTTAATGGTCAACTCTCCAAGCCAGTTTCTATTCGCTCTTCAGTAAAACAGGGATGCCCGATGTCACCTCTTCTATTTGCACTTTATCTAGAACCACTGTGCTTAAGCATAATACAGTCGAGTTGCATTCATGGCTATAGAATATTAGGCAGTGAGGTTAAAGTATTGGCTTATGCAGATGATGTCGCATTCTTTTGCACAGATAAACCAAGTGTCGAAAATGTGGTATATACTATTGAAAAGTTTGGCGTAGTATCAGGAGCTCGTTTAAATGCCTCTAAAAGTTTAGGACTGTGGTTTGGCTTGTGGGGTAGCACACCGAACCACTTTGCAGGGATTAATTGGACAAGAACTCCTCCAACATACCTCGGTGTACCATTGCATGCATATAGAGTCAGTGCGCATTACTGGAAGGAACGTGTCCCTAAGCTTGAACGACAGGCCCAGACATTTGTGCCCTATCGACTTTCGATATTTGGAAGAGCTGAAGCTTGTAATACTTTCTTAGCGACAAAACTTTATTATGTATTGCAACTTATTCATTGCGCAAGGTTCTATATACAACGCTTTCATCGAATTTTCGCTACTTTCATATGGTCTTCGACTTTTGAGCCCATGCGTCGTGATAATATATTCAAGCCAGTTAGTGAGGGCGGGTTAGGACTAAAACACCTTTATCTATGGCAAATAGTGTCCCGATTCTTCTTTTTTCGAGACAATTCCCATCCTGTAATCCGTTCCTTCTTGCAGGTTACACTTGTTGATTGCTTACCAGATTTAATTGTTTCATCCAACTTCTCCGAACGCCCATGCTTGTGGGGATTCATGCAGGAAGTTTACCTCGCAGTTCAGTTCCTTAAAGCTCGCTTCTCTGTAGAATACCTGTACTCAGTAACGCGCAAGGTGCTTTATAAGGACCTATTGAGTACACTTTTCCCATCTCCATTGTACCGTTCACTGTACGCCAATCTTCCTGGTCACGATGTGTTGAAGCGAGTGCTCAAAATGTACATTCCACCGAATTCAAAAACATTCTTCTATAAACTCCACTCTGAAACATTGGCGGTAAACACATGGTTAGAAAGAAAAGGTATTTTCATTCCGTCTGTTAACTGCCGTCTATGTGATGTGCCGGAAACGATTGAACATTGCTTTGTTAGCTGCAAAGATGCCATACTATTTTGGGATGTCCTTCAGCGAGCACTGAAAAAACGTTTCGTCATTAATTCTCACACAATACGTTATCTTCTGCCAGCAACACTTGATGAAGTACCATATGATATGTTTTTCCTCATGGGTTTGCACAGCTTGTAGAAGACACGAATGCAAGACCGCAATGCAGAGCCCACCACGTCTTCAAGCGCACACTTCACTCAAATGGCTATCCACCTAAAAAACATCTACGACGAGCTAGACTTTAGACCGGACTGGTACTCCGTCTTAGAGAACTGTTTGACCTCGCCCCTTTTTTGTTTGTATAACACGATGTGAAGAACTCTTCATGTGAGGAACTCACGCTGTGTTAGACATTTAATTTTTTGAGTAACGCTTGAGCGCTTACTTTGGCGATTTGATTGTACTTTTGTTTGCTTGATATTGTCTTTATTGCCCAAGTACTTAATTAAATACCATGAAAAAAAAGGCACCGTAGCTTAGCTGGTTAAAGCGCCTGTCTTGTAAACAGGAGATCGCGAGTTCGAGCCTCGCCGGTGCCTCGTGTACTTTTTTTTCGCGTGTGGATTTTCTGTTTCTGGTCATGGTCTCACTTTGGAATAAGCTGTTTTTTGATGAAGATTAATAGTACGCCTAAGTTTTAAGATCGTTTCAATTATTTTTCTATACTTTTTTCAAGAATGCTATCGCCTTATATAACAACGACTACTTACATGCAAATAACAAAAGAGTCTATCCATATTCCCACAGTAGTCGTCTGTTTTGAGAGGGCAATGTAAAACAGGGGTCAAAATTTGTCACCATCTGGGCATAAAAATTCTCCTTTATTAACAGCCGGCAGCAGGACAGTCTGAAAAACAGCGCTGCAGCAAACCTAGCGGGAGATGACAAAGGAGCTCTCAGTGGACATATGCTAATTATAGATATATTTTTAAATGGAGGTATTGAGAATGGTCAGTGGAAGTCTCCATTACACCACGCCATAACTCTCTGCAAATTGCCAAGGTCATGGGTTCAAGAAGACGGTGCAAAAGGGAACGGCTGCCCTTTTCCCAAATATTTTGGGTGTTTCGTGCATTTCTTTAGCATATACCTTAGGGCAGATTTATTAAACGCCATGAATAAGTCGCAAAACACTTTCCTTTGTGATGTAGAGAAAAATAATGAGAAACGCGTTTATAAGCCGGCTTCGTCTTTCTCTTTTGTGTGGTTAAATGTAATTTACGAAATTTATACATCTTGTGGAAACAAAAGAAGTGACCACCAATGTTTCACTTCTTTTTCACAATTCTTTCCAACAATTTGGGCTTCCGGTGTGTCTTTTAATGTCTGGACATTTAAGACAACTTTATGTCATGGTAGTGGAATACCAGTCACGAGGTCCTCATTCGCTTTTCCGGAACAGCCAGAGAGTTTCTGATGCGAAAGAGCTGATGCCGCAGTTATTATCCCTTCCTTCAACCCACTACATGCACACTTCCACGCTTCGCATCCACACATGTCTGTCTTTAGAAGAATATGGTGTAAAACTTAAGAACATGAAAATAATAATAATAATAATAATAATAATAATAATAATAATAATAATAACGATAATAATAATAATAACATTAATAATAATAATACAATAATGATAATAATAATAATAATAAGCATAAGAATAATGATAATAATAAATATTTTCTTAGGGTTATAATAATCACTCTCGTCACACATGAGGGGCAGGGAAATATTTTGTCATGGGTGCCGTCCGATCTAGTTACGACTGCTTGATCAGAATTGAACATACGTGGAAAAAATGCCATGTAACACTTAAAGTATGCAGGTCCCTCTAAAGCTTATGTGCGATAAAAATTTTGCATTTTAAAATAGGTTTTGTAGTTTTATTCATCACTAATTATGAAAAATATGCAAAGCATATAATATATTTGTATGAGCTCAAAAACAAAATATCGCAAAATATCCACCCATAAAATGACGATGAATCAGCCGAAGCGTGTATCCGTTCATCCGTCTTTATTCTGTCCTTCCGTCCATGCGACCGTCCTTCCATCCATTCGTAAGTCTGTTCGTGAGTCCTTCTGTTGATGCATGCTTCAAACCATGAGTTTCTTTGTACGCTACCGCGTCCATCTGTCCATGCTTTCATTCGTCCGTCGATGCTTCGGTGTTCTCTCTGCCCTGTCGGTCCGCACATGATTCCGTCCGTCCGTCCGTGCATCCGCACGTGCTTTTATCCATCTGTCCATCCAGCAGTCCTACGTACATCTGCATTTCATTGCGTCCGTCTGTTCCTGTCTCCGTACGTGTGTC
Source organism: Rhipicephalus annulatus (assembly GCA_013436015.1). Lineage (NCBI taxonomy): Eukaryota > Metazoa > Arthropoda > Arachnida > Ixodida > Ixodidae > Rhipicephalus > Rhipicephalus annulatus. Next base: position 795,204 of record WOVY01011440.1, on the reverse strand, counting down.
CGTGCGTATGTCCATGAGTGCGGACGAACAGATGTGTGAACAGAGGCATGATCGAATGGCCAGACGGACTGACACAAGAACAAACAATTTGAAGCACGGAAGCAGAGACGGACAGACGAGGACGGACGACAGCGTGGATGAATGAATGGACAGGCGAATGGATGTATGGATACAAACATGGACATATTAACGCTTGACTCCACTCATCATGCTCACTCTGTGCCTATGCTCTGAAAACCACTAATACTATCTAGTTGTATTGTTTCCAAGTACATATACATACAACACCATCTATTCAGCAAGTATTAAACTAGAGGTGGCTACTGACCTACGGAGAAGGGAACGACCCACGACCTAAGAAACTTCACCCCTAAAATGTTGCCCCCCTCGTCGTCACACTACCTCTCTCGCTACACTGCTAAGTTCTGATTCCTGGATTCCATCTTTGTGGCGGCAGTCATATTTAAATGCTTGCAATACGAAAAGAAAACTCATTGCATATCTATAGAGTCAGTGGTGATGAGTGAAGTGAAGCGTCCATCCGTTGGTCGGTGCACCCAGCCATCCGTCCATCTGTGGGTCTGTGCAACTGTCCGTGCGTGCATTCATCCGCCCGTCCGTGCATAAATTCGTCTGTCTGTCTGTCACACCGGTCCCGTTAATTAGGGAGGCGATCGCCGGGCTAATTCCAAGAGAAGTGGTCCTTATTGGTGCGCCAGCAGACGCCGCCTGTGGCCCAAAGAACAAGTCAGAGCCGAGATTTGATAAACAAACAAAATTATATTCTCAATAATGGCAGATCAGAAAAACAATACACCAATACGCTGACTCCACAATAGCTGAGTACAATATGTCACCAATCAATCAACACAATACACAGTACAATTAGCCACACTCGAACAACGGACACAGACAACAGTACACACTACAATGCAGTCGCATGCATTGAACAACCAAGACCCTTAAAGACTAAAGAGATTAGAAAACCTATTCAGTCCAAAGTCCTTGGAACCAAAGTCTGAATGATACTCTTCCGAGAATCACTCACTCAAAGTGCAGCGTTGTTGCCGTTCCGCTGTCCCGAAGTTTCTCTTCCAGGAAACCTCGCGTCTTCAAATGGCCACTCTCCAAGCTTCAAACTTCTTCGCCGGAAAAACGTCGGCTTCACACACGGAGCTGTTGCCACGCATCTTCGCTCAATAGCGGTAAACACACGCTCTTGCCTGTAGCTCGAGCCTTCACCCCTCAGGTGGAAACCCTCTTCATCTCCGGCTTCGTCCCTACGGACCAATACCTTCGCCGACTACACGGCGGAATCCCTACGCGCTCTGGCGCTCACTTCCGTCTCCTCCTGCTTTCTCGTCTCGGCTGCTCGATTAAATACCTTCCGCGCCACCTTCCAGAAAGTTCTCCTCATTTCGTCGGCGCGATGCGCAGCGAAGGCTGGGGAGAGGCGCGAGACGGTTCGACTGCCCTCCGCGTCAGATGACTCAACTCGGCGTGGCCACGCCTCCTTCGTTCTAGAAATATCGCGGGCTATCTCGGCCGCCGATGTGGGGTGAGGAGTTTCGTCGGCGAAGCCACGCTTCCAAGGGGAGAGCGCGCGCCCGGGGAGCCTTGGATGTTTGTTTTCTTTTTTTTCTTTTGACCTCCCGGCGTCTCTTCCGCGCGTTACCGCAAGAATTTGGCGGCGCGCCCATTTTTAGCGCTCGTTCTGTGACACTGCCCCCCACTTTAAGAATATTATCTCATAATATTCAAAACCACACAAACGAGCGCGAACGGTCACCACACACTCTCACAGACTGTAACATAGTCCGTCGCTCATGACACGTCACATTCACAATAGATCACTCAATACAATTGGACATTACAATGCAATCTCACACACGTGAAATATAACCGCAGGTACGTGAGTACAACGCTTCATCACACATTCCAAACAATACAAACGTACAAGGTTCTGTCTTTACAACAATTATACCACACTATACATCACAGCACAAACACTTCGACACTTGTGACACAGGATAACACAACATTAACACAACATATGGCACTCAGCACTGCCAAACACATTCTGATTTGACTTCAGCACTTATCCTGAGTACTTCGAGCAGCGCTTGCGCCCCTTTTTGCGGTGCTCGCTCGATCTCTTCTTGTGTTTCCACGTTCTTTTTCGGCGAGCCCTTTCCAACGACGATATCTGAGGCGTCGTCTCAGCCGTTAACGCGTCATTACATTCGACGGGTCCTGTCTGTTTATTTACCCGCTTGATCATGCCTCTACATTTTGCCCGGCTGGCCAACTCCGTCTCCTTTACACTGTCGGTCGGTTGAGGTCGTGCCGACGTAAGTCCAGTTGCTCGGCCCGTGAACTCATCCAACACGATCATCTTCTCATTCGCTGTCCCTTGGGCCGCGGCTTCACCTTGGGCTCTAGTGAGATCCGTCATGGGCTGCCCCTCCACTGTATCTCGCGGTCGATGGGTTGGCGAGGGCTCTATCTTAGGGTCTTCTCCCAAACATTCCGGATCATTCGGTCCTCGCGCCCCGTCGATGTTTCCGATGACAAGGTCGTAAAGGGGGGTCGTCATACATAGAGCGGTAACTTTCCCGCTGAAGTACGGAGTTTCCACCTCAATCTCTGCTTCGGGAAGCATCCGAACTGTACGGTCAATTAGGCAGACCGGTTTCGTTTTGCCTGTTAACTCACTTTCCCGTACCAAATTTCTCCGCACGATAACAGTGGAACTGCCGGTATCTCTTAACACCGTAACCTTTTTGCCCGCAACTTTTCCAGGCAGCGCTGGCATTCCCTTCATGACACCGGTTGGCTGTTTTGACATTACAGCACCCACAATAGGAATTTTCTCCCCATTTTCAACTCTACGAATCCGTCGGTGACGGCATTATCACCGGATTTCGGTGCCGCTTGCACACAAGATACCTGGTGAGTTTGACTCGCTCCGTTTCGACATGCGTCTGCTTTGTGCCCAGTCTGTCCACATTTGAAACATTTTACTGCCGTAGGGCTCGTAAAGATCGTTCGACAGTTTTTCGCGCGATGACCCACTCGGTTGCACAGAAAACATCGCGGAATGCTCTCTGGTGCACGCTTCTTTTCTTCGGGAGCCAATTCTTCGAATCATCGGGACACTCCTTTTTTACCTTGGCCAAATTAATTCCACCTTGCGCTTCCAAGAATTGATCAGCCAATTCAAGCATTCCTTCAAGTGACTCAGCCTTCCTCTCTTTCAAGTACAGCGACAGGCTCGGGTGGCAACTAGTAGGAATTGTTCTCTAATTTGGAGCTCTCTAAGCTCATCGTACTCCTGCGCTGTCCCTGAAAGTTCAATCCATCTGTCGAAATAATGGCAAAGTCGGGCGGCATACTGCGTAGTCGTCTCACCATCAGCTGGCTTTCCTGTCCGAAATCTGTCCCGGAATCCTTCTACAGTAAATCTAAATCGCTTCAGCAAAGCAGCTTTCACCTTTGCATAGTTGGCTGCATCGGTCGGCGTCAGCCTACCGTACACACTGAGCGCTTCACCACTCAAGCAAGTACTCAAAGCAGTTGCCCATTGCTGTTCTGGCCAATTCTGGCTCTTCGCAATCGTCTCAAATCTGTGGAGGTACGCGTCTAGGTCGTCCTTCCTTTCATCAAATTGCCCATTGCTGTTCTGGCCAATTCTGGCTCTTCGCAATCGTCTCAAATCTGTGGAGGTACGCGTCTAGGTCGTCCTTCCTTTCATCAAACGCTACGAGCAGCTTGCTTGGGTTCAAGCGGAAGCCGTGATCTTCTCGTTCGCTGCTCTCAACTCTAGCCTGGACGGGAGTTTCACTTCGCTGTTGCAAACGGAGCCGCTCGAGTTCCATCTCGTGCTGCCGCTGCCGTTCCCTTTCCTCTCTTTCTTCTTTCGCCCTCTCAGCTGCCAGTCTTTCTTTCTCCAGCTCCAACTTCAATTGCAGCTCTCTTTCTTCTTTCAGCTGTCGCTCCCTTGCCTCTCTTTCTTCTTTCAGCTGTCGCTCCTTTGCCTCTCTTTCTTCTTTCAGCTGTCGCTCCTTTGCCTCTCTTTCTTCTCTCGCCCTTTCAGCTGCCATCTTTTCTCTCTCCAATTCCAACTTCAATTGTTGCTCTCTTTCTTCCTTCTCCCTCGCAGCTGCCAACCTCTCTCTCTCCAACTCAGCTGCTTTTTCTTTCTTGGCTCTCTCAGCTGCCAACCTCTTTCTCTCCACCGCCTCTTTCTCCTTCTGGCTTACCCATTTCCGTAGTTCGGCGCCAGAAAGACCCATCTTCTCACCAAGAGCAACTAACTTTTCGAGATCCATGGTGTCTCGCAAATAACACCTTGCCACGTGTAAAAAGTATCTGCCTAAATCAGTCTATCGGAACACTCCCCTGCACTCGCTAACGAGAACACTGAACAACACACAAAATCGTTCCGATAGCACTATCAACAACTCGAGGCTCTTTCTCACTACTTTGGACACACTGTGCACCAAAAGGTCCAGTTTCGCAGACGGCAGATTAATTGTCACACCGGTTCCGTTAATTAGGGAGGCGATCGCCGGGCTAATTCCAAGAGCCGAAGTATCGGCCCCCCGAACCGCACCACGAAAGCGTGGACAATTTAGAAGTGGTCCTTATTGGTGCGCCAGCAGACGCCGCTGTGGCCCAAAGAACAAGTCAGAGCCGAGATTTGATAAACAAACAAAATTATATTCTCAATAATGGCAGATCAGAAAAACAATACACCAATACGCTGACTCCACAATAGCTGAGTACAATATGTCACCAATCAATCAACACACTACACAGTACAATTAGCCACACTCGCACAACGGACACAGACAACAGTACACACTACAATGCAGTCGCATGCATTGAACAACCAAGACCCTTAAAGACTAAAGAGATTAGAAAACCTATTCAGTCCAAAGTCCTTGGAACCAAAGTCTGAATGATACTCTTCCGAGAATCACTCACTCAAAGTGCAGCGTTGTTGCCGTTCCGCTGTCCCGAAGTTTCTCTTCCAGGAAACCTCGCGTCTTCAAATGGCCACTCTCCAAGCTTCAAACTTCTTCGCCGGAAACACGTCGGCTTCACACACGCAGCTGTTGCCACGCATCTTCGCTCAATAGCGGTAAACACACGCTCTTGCCTGTAGCTCGAGCCTTCACCCCTCAGGTGGAAACCCTCTTCATCTCCGGCTTCGTCCCTACGGACCAAAACCTTCGCCGACTACACGGCGGAATCCCTACGCGCTCTGGCGCTCACTTCCGTCTCCTCCTGCTTTCTCGTCTCGGCTGCTCGATTAAATACCTTCCGCGCCACCTTCCAGAAAGTTCTCCTCATTTCGTCGGCGCGATGCGCAGCGAAGGCTGGGAGAGGCGCGAGACGGTTCGACTGCCCTCCGCGTCAGATGACTCAACTCGGCGTGGCCACGCCTCCTTCGTTCTAGAAATATCGCGGGCTATCTCGGCCGCCGATGTGGGGTGAGGAGTTTCGTCGGCGAAGCCACGCTTCCAAGGGGAGAGCGCGCGCCCGGGGAGCCTTGGATGTTTGTTTTCTTTTTTTTCTTTTGACCTCCCGGCGTCTCTTCCGCGCGTTACCGCAAGAATTTGGCGGCGCGCCCATTTTTAGCGCTCGTTCTGTGACACTGCCCCCCACTTTAAGAATATTATCTCATAATATTCAAAACCACACAAACGAGCGCGAACGGTCACCACACACTCTCACAGACTGTAACATAGTCCGTCGCTCATGACACGTCACATTCACAATAGATCACTCAATACAATTGGACATTACAATGCAATCTCACACACGTGAAATATAACCGCAGGTACGTGAGTACAACGCTTCATCACACATTCCAAACAATACAAACGTACAAGGTTCTGTCTTTACAACAATTATACCACACTATACATCACAGCACAAACACTTCGACACTTGTGACACAGGATAACACAACATTAACACAACATATGGCACTCAGCACTGCCAAACACATTCTGATTTGACTTCAGCACTTATCCTGAGTACTTCGAGCAGCGCTTGCGCCCCTTTTTGCGGTGCTCGCTCGATCTCTTCTTGTGTTTCCACGTTCTTTTTCGGCGAGCCCTTTCCAACGACGATATCTGAGGCGTCGTCTCAGCCGTTAACGCGTCATTACATTCGACGGGTCCTGTCTGTTTATTTACCCGCTTGATCATGCCTCTACATTTTGCCCGGCTGGCCAACTCCGTCTCCTTTACACTGTCGGTCGGTTGAGGTCGTGCCGACGTAAGTCCAGTTGCTCGGCCCGTGAACTCATCCAACACGATCATCTTCTCATTCGCTGTCCCTTGGGCCGCGGCTTCACCTTGGGCTCTAGTGAGATCCGTCATGGGCTGCCCCTCCACTGTATCTCGCGGTCGATGGGTTGGCGAGGGCTCTATCTTAGGGTCTTCTCCCAAACATTCCGGATCATTCGGTCCTCGCGCCCCGTCGATGTTTCCGATGACAAGGTCGTAAAGGGGGGTCGTCATACATAGAGCGGTAACTTTCCCGCTGAAGTACGGAGTTTCCACCTCAATCTCTGCTTCGGGAAGCATCCGAACTGTACGGTCAATTAGGCAGACCGGTTTCGTTTTGCCTGTTAACTCACTTTCCCGTACCAAATTTCTCCGCACGATAACAGTGGAACTGCCGGTATCTCTTAACACCGTAACCTTTTTGCCCGCAACTTTTCCAGGCAGCGCTGGCATTCCCTTCATGACACCGGTTGGCTGTTTTGACATTACAGCACCCACAATAGGAATTTTCTCCCCATTTTCAACTCTACGAATCCGTCGGTGACGGCATTATCACCGGATTTCGGTGCCGCTTGCACACAAGATACCTGGTGAGTTTGACTCGCTCCGTTTCGACATGCGTCTGCTTTGTGCCCAGTCTGTCCACATTTGAAACATTTTACTGCCGTAGGGCTCGTAAAGATCGTTCGACAGTTTTTCGCGCGATGACCCACTCGGTTGCACAGAAAACATCGCGGAATGCTCTCTGGTGCACGCTTCTTTTCTTCGGGAGCCAATTTCTTCGAATCATCGGGACACTCCTTTTTTACCTTGGCCAAATTAATTCCACCTTGCGCTTCCAAGAATTGATCAGCCAATTCAAGCATTCCTTCAAGTGACTCAGCCTTCCTCTCTTTCAAGTACAGCGACAGGCTCGGGTGGCAACTAGTAGGAATTGTTCTCTAATTTGGAGCTCTCTAAGCTCATCGTACTCCTGCGCTGTCCCTGAAAGTTCAATCCATCTGTCGAAATAATGGCAAAGTCGGGCGGCATACTGCGTAGTCGTCTCACCATCAGCTGGCTTTCCTGTCCGAAATCTGTCCCGGAATCCTTCTACAGTAAATCTAAATCGCTTCAGCAAAGCAGCTTTCACCTTTGCATAGTTGGCTGCATCGGTCGGCGTCAGCCTACCGTACACACTGAGCGCTTCACCACTCAAGCAAGTACTCAAAGCAGTTGCCCATTGCTGTTCTGGCCAATTCTGGCTCTTCGCAATCGTCTCAAATCTGTGGAGGTACGCGTCTAGGTCGTCCTTCCTTTCATCAAATTGCCCATTGCTGTTCTGGCCAATTCTGGCTCTTCGCAATCGTCTCAAATCTGTGGAGGTACGCGTCTAGGTCGTCCTTCCTTTCATCAAACGCTACGAGCAGCTTGCTTGGGTTCAAGCGGAAGCCGTGATCTTCTCGTTCGCTGCTCTCAACTCTAGCCTGGACGGGAGTTTCACTTCGCTGTTGCAAACGGAGCCGCTCGAGTTCCATCTCGTGCTGCCGCTGCCGTTCCCTTTCCTCTCTTTCTTCTTTCGCCCTCTCAGCTGCCAGTCTTTCTTTCTCCAGCTCCAACTTCAATTGCAGCTCTCTTTCTTCTTTCAGCTGTCGCTCCCTTGCCTCTCTTTCTTCTTTCAGCTGTCGCTCCTTTGCCTCTCTTTCTTCTTTCAGCTGTCGCTCCTTTGCCTCTCTTTCTTCTCTCGCCCTTTCAGCTGCCATCTTTTCTCTCTCCAATTCCAACTTCAATTGTTGCTCTCTTTCTTCCTTCTCCCTCGCAGCTGCCAACCTCTCTCTCTCCAACTCAGCTGCTTTTTCTTTCTTGGCTCTCTCAGCTGCCAACCTCTTTCTCTCCACCGCCTCTTTCTCCTTCTGGCTTACCCATTTCCGTAGTTCGGCGCCAGAAAGACCCATCTTCTCACCAAGAGCAACTAACTTTTCGAGATCCATGGTGTCTCGCAAATAACACCTTGCCACGTGTAAAAAGTATCTGCCTAAATCAGTCTATCGGAACACTCCCCTGCACTCGCTAACGAGAACACTGAACAACACACAAAATCGTTCCGATAGCACTATCAACAACTCGAGGCTCTTTCTCACTACTTTGGACACACTGTGCACCAAAAGGTCCAGTTTCGCAGACGGCAGATTAATTGTCACACCGGTTCCGTTAATTAGGGAGGCGATCGCCGGGCTAATTCCAAGAGCCGAAGTATCGGCCCCCCGAACCGCACCACGAAAGCGTGGACAATTTAGAAGTGGTCCTTATTGGTGCGCCAGCAGACGCCGGCTGTGGCCCAAAGAACAAGTCAGAGCCGAGATTTGATAAACAAACAAAATTATATTCTCAATAAGGGCAGATCAGAAAAACAATACACCAATACGCTGACTCCACAATAGCTGAGTACAATATGTCACCAATCAATCAACACAATACACAGTACAATTAGCCACACTCGAACAACGGACACAGACAACAGTACACACTACAATGCAGTCGCATGCATTGAACAACCAAGACCCTTAAAGACTAAAGAGATTAGAAAACCTATTCAGTCCAAAGTCCTTGGAACCAAAGTCTGAATGATACTCTTCCGAGAATCACTCACTCAAAGTCCAGCGTTGTTGCCGTTCCGCTGTCCCGAAGTTTCTCTTCCAGGAAACCTCGCGTCTTCAAATGGCCACTCTCCAAGCTTCAAACTTCTTCGCCGGAAACACGTCGGCTTCACACACGCAGCTGTTGCCACGCATCTTCGCTCAATAGCGGTAAACACATGCTCTTGCCTGTAGCTCGAGCCTTCACCCCTCAGGTGGAAACCCTCTTCATCTCCGGCTTCGTCCCTACGGACCAAAACCTTCGCCGACTACACGGCGGAATCCCTACGCGCTCTGGCGCTCACTTCCGTCTCCTCCTGCTTTCTCGTCTCGGCTGCTCGATTAAATACCTTCCGCGCCACCTTCCAGAAAGTTCTCCTCATTTCGTCGGCGCGATGCGCAGCGAAGGCTGGGGAGAGGCGCGAGACGGTTCGACTGCCCTCCGCGTCAGATGACTCAACTCGGCGTAGCCACGCCTCCTTCGTTCTAGAAATATCGCGGGCTATCTCGGCCGCCGATGTGGGGTGAGGAGGTTCGTCGGCGAAGCCACGCTTCCAAGGGGAGAGCGCGCGCCCGGGGAGCCTTGGATGTTTGTGTTCTTTTTTTTTTCTTTTGACCTCCCGGCGTCTCTTCCGCGCGTTACCGCAAGAATTTGGCGGCGCGCCCAATTTTAGCGCTCGTTCTGTGACACTGTCCATCCGTCTGTCAGAATTGCTCCGTCTGTCTGTCAATCCATCCGTCTCTCTGTCTATCTGTGTGTCTGTTCGTATGTCCATCCGTTCGTGCATCTCTCTTTCTGCCAGTCAGTCCATCTGTGCGTGTGTAGGTCTACCTATGATCCGACCACTCGTTCGTATGTACCCCTGTGTATCTGTCCCTCCATGGGTCCGTCCCTCTGTAACTTCCGTGCCCCCGTACTTCCGCCTGTCTAAATGTCTGTCTGTCTGTCTGTCGCGACCATGCGTCCACACTGTCTGTCGGTTCGTATGGCTGTCCAGCTGTCCGTACGTCGGTCTTTGTATGTCAGTCCGTCCGTCTATTTAACCCTCCACATAGTGAACACCCAGAGTACCAGCATCTCGGAAATTTTCATAATATATTCATCATACACAAGTACCGAAATCTAGCCGACATTCCAAACACTGAACGACAGGTGGCTACCTTCTACATACGTGAAGGACCCATGACCCACGGACTAGGAGCTTTCCCCCTGCTATTATTTTGTAAGAGACCCAAATTCTTGAGTTGAATGCCTGGTAGTGATACTCGTACGCCGGTGTTCGTGCATTTGCTAAACGACAAGAGCCAGTAATTTCGAATAGGACATGTCATTTCCTGGCGTTTCTGTGAACATTCCGGAATGCGTCGAAAAAGTAGTTAAGCCAAAGATGGTGTTCTTCAAGTCAAACGCCAGCGGCACCGTGGCTTAGGTGGTTAAAGCGCCTGTCTTGTGAACAGGAGATCGCGAGTTCAAGCCTCGCCGGTGCCTCGTGTACTTTTTTTGGCGTGTGAATTTTTTGTTTCTGTTCATGGTCTCACTTTGGAATAAGCTGTTTTTTGATGAAGAATAATAGTACGCCTAAGTTTTACGATCGTATCGATTATTTTTCTATACCTTTTTTAACAATGCTATCGCCTTATATGACAACGAATTCTTACATGCAAAGAACACAATAGTCGATCCATATTCCCACAGTAGTCGTCTGTTTTGAGAGGGCAATGTATAACAGGGGTCAAAATTTGTCATCATCTGGACGTCAAAATTCCTCTTTATTTACAGCCGGCAGAAGGACATTCCGAAGAACAGCGCTGCAGCAAACCTGGCGGGAGATGACGAAGGATCTTTTAAGGACAAATGCTAAATATATATATATATTTTTAAATGGAGGTATTGAGACTGGTCAGTGGAAGTCTCCATAACACCACGCCATAACTCGCTGCAAATTGCTAAGGTCATGGGTTTAGGAAAATGGTGCAAGAGGGGACGGCTGCCCTTCTCCTAAATATTTTAGGTGTTTCGTGCATTGCTTCAGGATATACCTTAGGACAGATTTAATAAACGCCATAAATAAGTCGCAAAATGCTTTTCTTTTTATGTAGAGAAAAATCATGAGAAACGCATTTATAAGCCGGCTTCGTCTTTCTCTTTTGTGTGGTTAAATGTAAATTACGAACGTTATACATTTTGTGGAAACAAAAGAAGTGACCACCACTGTTTCACTTCTTTTTCACAATTCTTTCCAACATTTTGGGCTTTTGGTGTATCTTTTGATGTCTGGACATGTAAAGACAACTTTATGTCACGGTAGTGAAATAGGAGACAAGAGGTCGCTCATTCGCTTTTCCGGAACAGCCAGAGAGTTTCTGATACGAAAGACCTGATGCCGCCGTTATTATCCCTTCTTTCATCCCGCTGCATGCACACTACAATGCTTCGCATCCACACATGGCTGTCTTTAGCAAAAGATGGTGTAAAACTTTAGAACATAAATAATAATAATAATAATAATAATAATAATAATAATATATTATTATTATTATTAACAATATAACAATAATATAATTTTATTAGAGGTATAATAATCACTCTCGTCACCACATGAGGGGCAGGGAAATATTTTGTCATGGGCGCCGTCCGATCTAGTTACGACTGCTTGATCAGAATTGAACATACTTGGTAAAAAATGCCATGTAACATTTAAAGTATGCAGGTCCCTTTAAAGCTTATGTGCGATCAAAATATTGCATTTTAAAATGGGTTTTGTAGTTTGATTTATCACTATTTGTGTAAACTATGCAAAGCATATAATATATTTGTATGAGCTCAAAAACAAAATATCGCGATATATCCACCTATAGAATGATGATGTATGAGCCGAAGCGCGTATCCGTTCATCCGTCTATTATTCTGTCCTTCCGTCCATGCTTCGGTGTTCTCTCTGCCTTGTCGTTCCGCACATGATTCCGTCCGTCCGTCCATGCATCCACACGTGCTTTTATCCGTCTGTCCGTCCAGCCGTCCTACGTGTATCTGCATTTCATTGCGTCCGTCTGTTCCTGTCTCCGTACGTGTGTCCGTGCGTATATCCATGAGTCCGGACGAACCAATCTGAACAGAGGCATGATCGAATGGACAGACGGACTGAAACCCGAACAAACAATTTGAAGCACGGAAACAGGGACGGATAGACGAGGACGGACGGATGCGTGGACGAATGAATGCACAGGCGAATGGATGTATGGATACAAGGATGGACACATGAACGCTTGACTCCACTCATCATGCTCACTCTGTGGTTATAATGTGAAAACCACTAATGCTATCTAGTTGTATTGTTCCCAAGTACATATACATACAACGCCATCTATTCAGCAAGTAATAAATTAGAGGTGGCTACTGAAATGGAGGAGGGAACGACCCATGACCTAAGAAACTTCACCCCTAAAAAGTTGCCCCCTTCATCAACACAATACCTTTGTCGCTACACTGCTATCTTCTGGTTCCTGGATACCATCCTAGTGGCGGCAGTTATAATTAAATGCTGGAAATACGAAAAGAAATCTCATTGCATATTTATGTAGTGAGTGGTGATGAGTGAAGTGAAGCGTTCATCCGTTTGTCGGTGCGCCCAGCCATCCGTCCATCATTGGGTCAGTGCAACTGTCTGAGCGTGCATCGATTCGCCCGTCCATCCATAAATTCTTCTGTCGGTCCATATGTCTGTCTAGATTGCTCTGTCTGTCTGTCAATCCGTCCGTCTCTCTGTCGGTCTGTGTGTCTGTCCGTATGTCCATGCGTTCGTGCATCTCTCTTTCTGCCAGTCAGTGCACCTGTGCGTGTGTAGGTCTGCCTATTTGTCTGACCACTCGTTCGTATGTACCCCTGTGTATCTGTCTCTCCATGGGTCCGTCCTTCTGTCACTTCCGTTCGCTCGTACCTCCGCCTGTCTGAATATCTGTCTGTCTGTCTGTCTGTCTGTCTGTCTGTCTGTCTGTCTGTCTGTCTGTCTGTCTGTCGCGACCATGCGTCCACACTATCTGTCGGTCCGTATGGCTGTCCAGCTGTCCGTACGTCTGTCTTCGTCTGTATGTCTGTCCGCCCGTCTATTTACCCCTCCATATAGTGAACACTCCAAGTACCAGCATCTCGGATCTTTTCATGATATATTCATCATACACAAGTACCGAAATCAAGCGGACATTCCAATAACTGAACGAGAGGTGGCTACCTTCTATATACTTGAAGGACGCATGACCCACGGACTAGGAGGTTCCCTCCTAATATTATTTTGTAAGAGACCCTAATTCTTCAGTTAAATGCCTGGTAGTGATACTCGTACGCCGGTGTTCGTGCATTTGCTAAACGACATGAGCCAGTAACTTCGAATAGGATATGCCATTCCGTGACGTTTTTGTGAACAGTCCGGAAGGCGTCGAAAAAGTGGTTAAGCCAAAGATGGTGTTCTTCAAGCCAAACGCCGGCGGCACCGTGGCTTAGGTGGTTAAAGCGCCTGTCTTGTAAACAAGAGATCGCGAGTTCGAGCCTCGCCGGTGCCTCGTGTACTATTTTTAGCGTGTGCATTTTCTGTTTCTGGTCATGGTCTCACTTTGGAATAATCTGTTTTTGATGAAGAATAATAATACGCCTAAGTTTTACTATTCTTTCGATTATTTTTCTATACTTTTTTTAACAATGCTATCGCCTTATATAACAACGACTACACACATGCGAAGAACAAAAGAGTATATGCATATTCCCACAGTAGTCGTCTTTTTTGAGAGGGCAATGTAAAACAGGGGTCGAAATTTGTCATCATCTGGACGTCATAATTCTCCTTTATTAACCGCCGGCAACAGGACATTCTGAAAAACAGCGCTGCAGCGAACCTGGCGGGAGATGACAAAGGAGCTTCCAGTGGACAAACGCTAAATATAGATATATTTTTAAATGGAGGTATTGAGAATGGCAAGTGGATTGCTCCATAACAGTGGATTGCTCCATAACTCTCTGCAAATTGCTAAAGTCATGGGTTTAAGAAGATGGTGCAAGAGGGAACGGCTGCCCTTTTCCTAAATTTTTGGGGCTTTCGTGCATTGCTTTAGGATATACCTTAGGGCAGATTTATTAAACGCCATAAATAAGTCGCAAAACATTTTTTCTTTGTGATGTAGAGAAAAATAATGAGAAACGCGTTTATAAGCCAGCTTCGTCTTTCTCTTTTGTCTGGTTAAATGTAATTAGCGAACTTTATACATCTTGTGGAAACAAAAGAAGTGACCACCATTGTTTCACTTCTTTTTCACAATATTTTCCAACAATTTGAGGTTCTGGTGAGTCTTTTGATGTCTGGACATTTAAGAGAACTTTATGTCACGGTAGTGTAATACCAGTCAAGAGGTCGCTCATTCGCTTTTCCAGAACAGCCAGAGAGTTTCTGATGCGAAAGAGCTGATGCCGCAGTTATTATCCTTTTCTTCAACCCACTACATGCAAACTTCCATGCTTCGCATCCAGACATGGCTGTCTTTAGCAGAAGATGGTGTAAAACTTTAGAACGTGAATAATAATACTAATAATAATAATAATATATTTTATTGTGGTTATAATAATCACTCTCGTCACCACATGAGGGGCAGGGAAATATTTTGTCATGGGCGCCGTCCGATCTAGTTACGACTGCTTGATCAGAATTGAACATACTTGGTAAAAAATGCCATGTAACAATTAAAGTATGCAGGTCCCTCTAAAGCTTATGTGCGATCAAAATTTTGCATTTTAAAATGGGTTCTGTAGTTTGACTTATCACTATTTGTGTAAACTATGCAAAGCATGTATTTGTATGAGCTCAAAACGAAAATATCGCAATATATCCACCTATAGAATGATGATGAATGAGCCGAAGCGCGTATCCGTTCATCCGTCTATTATTCTGTCCTTCCGTCTATGCGACCGTCCTTCCATCCATCCGTAAGTCTCTTCGTGAGTACGTCTGTTCATGCATGCTTCAAACCATCAGTTTGTTCGTACGCTAACGCGTCCAGCTGTCCATGCTTTCATTCGTCCGTCCATGCTTCGATGTTTTCGCTGCCTTGTCGTTCCGCACATGATTCCGTCCGTCCGTCCATGCATCCACACGTGCTTTTATCCATCTGTCCGTCCAGCCGTCCTACGTGCAATCGCATTTCATTGCGTCCGTCTGTTCCTGTCTCCGTAAGTGTGTCCGTGCGTATGTCCATGAGTTCGGACGAACCAATGTGTGAACAGAGGCATGATTGAATGGACAGACGGAGTGAAACCCGAACAAACAATTTGAAGCACGGAAACAGGGACGGACGGATGCGTGGACGAAGGAATGCACAAGCGAATGGATGTATGGATAAAAAGATGGACACATGAACTGATCGTACCGGCTTAAAGCCGGTACGCACCGATGATCTCACCAGAGAAGTATTGGCCACCCTGGTGCAGTACCTGGCCACCCCCTCCCGTAGGCATTCGTCAATTAACTCACGGCTCTCAGTCCCCACCAGCTGCTTATCAACTGACCACGGCGGCGGTCAGATCTGCAAAGCAGCAGAGGGTGCTAGGAATCTCTCGATACGGACAGGCCACCATTGAAACTTGAACTTAGCAACGTTTAACGTTAGAACGTTATCTAGTGAGGGAAGTCTAGCTGTATTATTTGAGGAGCTAGAAGGCATTAAATGGGATATAATAGGGTTGAGTGAGGTTAGGAGGACAGATGAGGCCTATACTGTGCTACAGAATGGGCACGTCATTTGCTATCGGGGCTTGGCGGACAGAAGAGAACTGGGAGTAGGGTTTCTAATTCACAGAAACATAGCTGGCAACATAGAGGATTACTATAGCATTATTGAAAGGGTGGTAGGCATTGTAATTAAACTGAATAAAAGATACAAAATGAAGGTAGTACAGGCTTACGCGCCTACATCCAGCCATGATGACGCTTCAGTTGAAAGCTTCTATGAAGACGTGGAATCGGCAATGAGTAAGGTGAAAACACAGTATACTATAGTAATGGGCGACTTTAATGCAAAGGTAGGGAAGAAGCAGGCTGGAGACCAGGCAGTAGGAGATTATGGCATCAGCACTAGAAACGCCAGAGGAGAGCTACTAGTAGAATTCGCACAACGCAATAATCTGCGTAATTTGAATACCTTCTACCGAAAACGAGAAAACCGCAAGTGGACATGGAGGAGCCCTAACGGCGTAAATAAGAACGAAATAGACTTTATAATGACTGCACACCCAGGAGTCGTGCAGGATGTGGAAGTGGTTGGCAAGGTAATATGCAGTGACCATAGAATGGTACGGGCTCGAATCCGCCTACACTTGAAGAAGGAACGACAGAAACTGATACGCAAGAAGCCAATCAATGAGCTAGCACTGATAGGGAAAGTACAGGAATTCAGAGTGTCACTGCAGAACAGGTACTCTGCTCTTAGCGAGGAAACCAACCATAGCGTAGATACAATGAATGATAATATGACGAGTATCATCACGGAGTGTGCAGTGGAAGTTGGAGGCAGGGTAGCTAGACAGGACACCGGCAAGCTTTCCCAGGAAACGAAGAACCTAATTAAGAAGCGTCAAATCATGAAAGTGTCAAGTACAACAGACAAAATAGAACTGGCAGAGCTTTCGAAGTTGATTAATAGACGTAAAGTATGCGATGTAAGAAGGTATAACATAGAGAGAATTGAGCGCGCTCTGAAAAACGGAGGAAGCGTCAAAGCAGAAGAGGAAACTTGGGATAGGCAAAAGGCGGATGTATGCACTAAGGGACAAAGAAGGCAAAATAACTACCAGTATGGATAGGATAATTAAAATAGCGGAAGAGTTTTACAGAGATCTGTACAGTAGCCGAGACAACCACGACCTTAATACTATAAGAACTAGCAGTAACCCAGACGACACCCCACCGATAATAATAGAAGAAGTCAGAAAAGCTTCGGAGAGCATGCACAGAGGCAAAGCTGCTGGTGAGGATCGGGTAACATCAGATCTGCTGAAAGATGGAGGACAGATTGTGTTAGAAAAACTAGCCACTCTATTTACGAGGTGTCTCCTGACGGGAAAAGTACCAGGGTCTTGGAAGAACGCTAACATCATCATAATACATAAGAAAGGAGATGAGAAAGACTTGAAGAATTACAGGCCGATCAGCTTGCTCTCTGTAGTATACAAGCTATTTAGAAAGGTAATTGCTTGCAGAGTAAAGAAAACATTATAATTCAATCAACCAAAGGAACAAGCAGGATTTAGAACAGGCTACTCAACAATTGACCACATTCATACTATCAATCAGGTAATAGAGAAATGCTCAGAGTATAACCAACCACTATACATAGCCTTCATAGATTACGAGAAGGCGTTTGATTCAGTAAAAATATCAGCCGTCATGCAGACACTGCGGAATCAGGGCGTAGATGAAATATATATAAACATTCTGGAAGAAATCTACAGGGGATCAACTGCTACCGTAGTGCTTCATAAAGAAAGCAACAGAATACCAATAAAGGGTGTAAGGCAGGGGGACACAATCTCCCTAATGCTATTCACTGCGTGCTTACAGGACGTTTTCAGAAGCCTAGAATGGGAACAGTTAGGGATAAGAGTTAATGGAGAGTACCTCAGTAACCTGCGCTTCGCCGATGACATTGCACTGCTGAGTAACTCAGGGGACGAATTGCAACTCATGATTACGGAGTTAGACAAGGAGAGCAGAAAGGTGGGTCTTAAAATTAATCTGCAGAAAACGAAAGTAATGTACAACAACCTCGGAAAGGAGCAGCGCTTTGCGATAGGTAATAGTGCACTTGAAGTTGTAAAAGACTATGTCTACTTAGGGCAGGTAATAACCGCAGAGCCTAACCACGAGATTGAAGTAACTAGAAGAATAAGAATGGGGTGGAGCACATTCGGCAGGCACTCTCAAATTATGACAAGTAGATTGCCACTGTCCCTCAAGAGGAAGGTATATAACAGCTGTATCTTGCCGGTACTTAGCTACGGAACAGAAACCTGGAGACTCACAAAGAGGGTTCAACTTAAATTGAGGACGACGCAGCCAGCAATGGAAAGAAAAATGATAGGAATGACCTTAAGAGACAAGAAGAGAGCAGAGTGGATTAGGGGACAAACGGGAGTTAAGGATATCATAGCGGCAATAAAGAAGAGGAAATGGACATGGGCCGGGCATGTAGCACGTAGACAGGATAACCGCTGGTCATTAAGACTCACCAACTGGATTCCCAGAGAAGGGAAGCGGGGTAGGGGGCGACAGAAGGTTAGGTGGGCAGATGAGATTAAGAAGTTTGCGGGTATAAATTGGCAACAGCAAGCACAGGACCGGGTTAACTGGCGGAACATGGGAGAGGCCTTTGTCCTGCAGTGGACGTAGACAGGCTGATGATGATGATGATGATGATGATGATGACATGAACGCTTGACTCCACTCATCATGCTCACTTTGTGGTTATAATGTGAAAACCACTAATGCTATCTAGTTGTATTGTTCCCAAGTACATATACATACAACGCCATCTATTCAGCAAGTAATAAACTAGAGGTGGCTACTGACATGGAGGAGAGAACGACCCACGACCTAAGAAACTTCACCCCTAAAAGACCCCCTTCATCAACACAATGCCTTTGTCGCTACACTGCTATGTTCTGGTTCCTGGAATCCATCCTAGTGGCGGCAGTTATATTTAAATGCTGGCAATACGAAAAGATAACTCATTGCATATCTATGGAGTGAGTGGTGATGAGTGAAGTAAAGCGTCGATCCGTTTGTCGGTGCACCCAGCCATCCGTCCATCTGTGGGTCAGTGCAACTGTCCGCGCGTGCATCCATTCGCCCGTCCATCCATAAATTCTTCTGTCTGTCCATCCGTCTGTCCAGATTGCTCTGTCTGTCAATCCGTCCGTCTCTCTGTCTGTCTGTGTGTCTGTCCGTATGTCCATCCGTTCGTGCATCTCTCTTTCTGCCAGTCAGTCCATCTGTGGGTGTGTAGGTCTGCCTATTTGTCTGACCACTCGTTTGTATATACCCCTGTGTATCTGTCCCTCCATGGGTCCGTCCTTCTGTCACTTCCGTTCGCCCGTACCTCCGCCTGTCTAAATGTCTGTCTGTCGCGACCATGCGTCCACACTATCTGTCGGTCCGTATGGCTGTCCAGCTGTCCGTACGTCTGTCTTCGTCTGTATGTCTGTCCGTCCGTCTATTTACCCCTCCATATAGTGAACACTCCAAGTACCAGCATCTCGGATCTTTTCATAATATATTCATCATACACAAGTACCGAAATCAAGCGGACATTCCAATAACTGAACGAGAGGTGGCTACCTTCTATATACTTGAAGGACCCAACCCACGTCTAGGAGCTTCCCCCCTAATATTATTTTGTGACAGACCCAAATTCTTGAGTTGAATGTCTGGTAGTGATACTCGTACGCCGGTGTTCGTGCATTTGCTAAACGACAAGAGCCAGTAATTTCGAATAGGATATGGCATTCCGTGGCATTTTTGTGAACAGTCCGAAAGGCATCGAGAAAGTAGTTAAGACAAAGATGGTGTTCTTCGAATCAAATGCCAGCGGCACCGTGGCTTAGGTGGTTAAAGCGCCTGTCTTGTAAACAGGAGATCGCGAGTTCAAGCCTCGCCGGTGCCTCGTGTACTTTATTTTCGCGTGTGGATTTTCTGTTTCTGGTCATGGTCTCACTTTGGAATAATCTGTTTTTGATGAAGAATAATAGTACGCCTAAGTTTTACTATTTTTTCGATTATTTTTCTATACTTTTTTAACAATGGTATCGCCTTATATAACAACGACTACTTACATGCGAAGAACAAATGAGTATATCCATATTCCCACAGTAGTAGTCTTTTTTGAGAGGCCAATGTAAAACAGGGGTCGAAATTTGTCATCATCTGGACGTCATAATTCTCCTTTATTAACAGCCGGCAGAAGGACATTCTGAAAAACAGCGCTGCAGCAAACCTGGCGGGAGATGACAAAATAGCTCTCAGTGGACAAACGCTAAATATAGATATATTTTTAATGGAGGTATTGAGACTGGTCAGTGGAAGTCTCCATAACACCACGCCATAACTCGCTGCAAATTGCTAAGGTCATGGGTTTAAGAAGATGGTGCAAGAGGGAACGGCTGCCTTTCTCCTAAATATTTTGGGTGTTTCGTGCATTGCTTTAGGATATACCTTAGGGCAGATTTAATAAACGCCATAAATAAGTGGCAAAATGCTTTTCTTTTTGATGTAGAGAAAAATAATGAGAAGCACGTTTATAAGTCGGCTTCGTCTTTCTTTTTTGTGTGGTTAAACGTAACTTACGAACTTTATACATCTTGTGCAAACAAAAGAAGTGACGACCATTGTTTCACTTCTTGTTCACAATTCTTTCCAACATATTGGGCTTCCGGTGTATGTTTTGATGTCTGGACATGTAAGACAACTTTATGTCACGGTAGTAGAATACAAGACAAGAGGTCGCTCATTCGCTTTTCCGGAACAGCCAGAGAGTTTCTGATGCGAAAGACCTGATGCCGCAGTTATTATCCCTTCCTTCATCCCGCTGCATGCACACTACCATGCTTCGCACCCACACATGGCTGTCTTTAGCAGAAGATGGTGTAAAACTTTAGAACATGAATAATAATAATAATAATAATAATAATAATTAGTATAATTTTGATAGGGTTATAATAATCACTCTCGTCACCACATGAGGGGCAGGGAAATATTTTGTCATGGGCGCCGTCCGATCTAGTTCCGACTGCTTGATCAGAATTGAACATACCTTGTAAAAAATGCCATGTAACATTAAAAGTATGCAGGTCCCTCTAAAGCTTATGTGCGATAAAAGTTTTGCATTTTAAAATGGGTTTCGTAGTTTGATTTATCACTATTTGCGTAAACTATTCAAAGCATATATTTGTATGAGCTCAAAAACAAAATATCGCAATATATCCACCTATATAATGATGATGAATGAGCCGAAGCGCGTATCCGTTCATCCGTCTATTATTCTGTCCTTCCGTCCATGCGACCGTCCTTCCATCCATCCGTAAGTCTGTTCGTGAGTACGTCTGTTCATGCATGCTTCAAACCATCAGTTTGTTCGTACGCTAACGCGTCCAGCTGTCCATGCTTTCATTCGCCCGTCCATGCTTCGGTGTTCTCTCTGCCTTGTCGTTCCGCACATGATTCCGTCCGTCCGTCCATGCATCCACACGTGCTTTATCCATCTGTCCGTCCAGCCGTCCTACGTGCATCTGCATTTCATTGCGTCCGTCTGTTTCTGTCTCCGTACGTGTGTTCTTGCGTATGTCCATGAGTCCGGACGAACCAATCTGAACAGAGGCATGATGGAATGGACAGACGGTCTGAAACCCGAACAAACAATTTGAAGCACGGAAACAGGGACGGATAGACGAGGACGGACGGATGCGTGGACGAATGAATGCACAGGCGAATGGATGTATGGATACAAGGATGGACACATGAACGCTTGACTCCACTCATCATGCTCACTCTGTGGTTATAATGTCAAAACCACTAATGCTATCTAGTTGTATTGTTCCCAAGTACATATACATACAACGCTATCTATACAGCAAGTAATAAACTAGAGGTGGCTACTGAGTTACGGAGGAGGGAATGACCCACGACCGAAGAAACTTCACCCCTAAAATGTTGCCCCCCTCGTCAACACAATACTTTGTCGCTACACTGCTAAGTTCTGATTTCTGGATTCCATCCTTGTGGCGGCAGTTATATTTAAATGCTGGCAATACGAAAAGAAAACTCATTGCATATCTATGGAGTGTGTGGTGATGAGTGAAGTGAAGCGTTCATCCGTTTGTCGGTGCGCCCAGCCATCCGTTCATCATTGGGTCAGTGCAACTGTCTGTGCGTGTATCGATTCGCCCGTCCATCCATAAATTCTTCTGTCGGTCGATATGTCTGTCTAGATTGCTCTGTCTGTCTGTCAATCCGTCCGTCTCTCTGTCAGTCTGTGTGTCTGTCCGTATGTCCATGCGTTCGTGCATCTCTCTTTCTGCCAGTCAGTGCATCTGTGCGTGTGTAGGTCTGCCTATTTGTCTGACCACTCGTTCGTATGTACCCCTGTGTATCTGTTTCTCCATGGGTCCATCCTTCTGTCACTTCCGTTCGCTCGTACCTCCGCCTGTCTGAATATCTGTCTGTCTGTCTGTCTGTCTGTCTGTCTGTCTGTCTGTCTGTCTGTCTGTCGCGACCATGCGTCAACACTGTCTGTTGGTCCGTATGGCTGCCCAGCGGTCCGTACGTCTGTCTTTGTCTGTATGTCTGTCCGTCATTCTGTTTACCCCTCCATATAGTGAACACTCCAAGTACCAGCATCTCGGATCTTTTCATGATATATTCATCATACACAAGTACCAAAATCTAGCGGACATTCCAATAACTGAACGAGAGGTGGCTGCCTTCTACATACTTGAACGACCCATGACCCACGGACTAGGAGCTTCCCCCCTGATATTATTTTGTAAGTGACCCAAATTCCTGAGTTGAATGCCTGGTAGTGATACTCGTACGCCGGTTTTCGTGCATTTGCTAAACGACAAGAGCCAGTAAGTTTGAATAGGACGTGTCACTTCCTGGCGTTTCTGTGAACATTCCGGAAAGCGTCCGAAAAAGTAGTTAAGCCAAAGATGGTGTTCTTCACAGCGGCACTGTGGCTCCATAGTCAATTTCATAGTCAAGCTCCATAGGTCAATTTCAAATGTCTCATGTTTGGATGGTCACATGCAAGTCAACGCTGACAAAAACAAAGTTGGTCACAAGAGGCGAGTTTTTCGTCAAAAGTCGTTGATGCCTCGTTATAGACCCGGAGCCCACGGAAGTGAAGTTGAACTTATGTGGCTTCCTGAGCGCTTGGAGGACGCCTATGTGTGCGAGGCGCTGCAAGCTTTTGGGAAGGTCAAGACAATATCACAAGAAAGCTGGAAAGTAGCGGACATGGAACAAATGCAGGACGCTAAATAGGGATGTTGTTTTGTCGCTTGCTGATGGAGTTCGCATTGCGGATATTCCTCATATTCTTGTTGTCTGCGGAGTGCAAAGCCTCGTTCTGATACCTGGCTGCCCACCACTTTGCCTTCGGTGCAGTAAGGTTGGACACATCCGTCGAAACTGCAGGACCCCTCGCTGTGACAACTGTGGACGCTTCGGTCATTCGGCCGAAGATTGTGTTATGACATACGCCAACAAGCTGCGACAGCACACAAAACAGCCAGATGATAACCTACAAGAGCATATTATGGATGCCACCGAGGTTTTGGATGCAACGGGAGACACTCCGTCAATGTCATATGCTGCAGGCTCTACCACAAGGAATCCAGAAGAGGAAAGAAGGTCACTCGCTGTTGACACAGTTGAAGCTTCTGCGTGCAAAGAGCCAAGTGAATCATGCAAGCAGCATACCCAAAACGACCCCGCACCACCCCTAGCACAAGTAGGAGTTCCTTTGGAGAGTGCTGTTGCGCTGACCCATAAAGATGCCGAAGAACCACCAGTACAAGATAGAGACTCTGGGCTGGATGCCGCAGAAAGTTCATCACCTGCTTGCGCTGCAGCTCCGCAGCAGCTTTTTCATCATAGTGCAGTGTCGGAAGATGATATGCAGATCTCTACGGATACAGCAATACCGAAACGTCGCGCATCGTCCAGCTCGGATTCAAGCAAAGGGAGTGACCCAGCGTCAGTGACTAGGGAGTCACGCCGTCGCCGAATGTCCAGGCCAAAGGGGAAGTGTCGCCGATCCCGATCTAGGTGGCCCGCTGGGGGCTCACGGGAAGCCTCAGCGCCAACTCTTGGGACTGATCAAGTGGGACGATAAGCTAATTAGAAGGTAGTCACCATGGCGCAGTCTGAGCGACTCATATTTGCCACCTTGAACGTACGCGGCCTTAGGTCTTCGCAGAAACAAGCACAACTCCGTAGACTTCTCAATCGGAAGCGTCTCGACTTTGTCGCCATCCAAGAGACAAAGATCGAGAGCGAGGAAGAGACCGAGAAGGCCCTGCGGCCTTTTCTGTCTCAGTTTAATGTGTGTGTTTCACATGCTAAAGGTTTATCTGCGGGCTGTTGGTTGTTTCTGAGAAAAAGGCTACCCTGTTCAGCATTGTGCACTAGTGTTGATGAAGAGGGCAGGTATATATGCTGTGATTTCTTCTTGCAAGGAGTGCCGTGGAGAATTATCAATCTATATGCGTTTAATGATGTTTCTAAACGGCTTGAGTTATTTGAAAAAGTGCGTAATTTAATTGACGTCGACAGATTCACGGTACTTATGGGAGATTTCAACTGCGTATGTGAAGCCATTGATCGTTATAATTCGTCTGGAAAGAGAGACAGGAGTGGTGAGCTTTTATCCGGTATTGTAGATAGTGCAGGACTAATTGACATAGGGGTCTAGAATCGGGCAACAGCATATACAAGAGTACAAGGTAGCTCTCATGCTCGCCTTGACTGGATTTACGTGTTCTCATCACTCCTATCTCGTAAAATTTCCTGTAGCACCGAAGCTGTATCATTCTCAGACCATTGTATTGTCATAGCGCAAATTGGCGAAAATCGTCACAAACAATTCCGTCCCCAGTGGGCCCTTTGAAAAATGAATGCGAAGCTCCTCTGTGATCAGGAATTCATGAATCGCGTCCAGATGGCATTGAGGCAATCTTTTAGATGCGGAAGCATCTTATACTCGCGCCTTGTAGTGCGCCGTCCGCGCCGTCCACACCGCTTCTCCAACATTCTACAGCTGACGCGCGCGCATGCGCCGTCGCGCCGTCGCCCACCATCTGTGCCACGCGCGCTTCTCCTTCGAGAACATTCGACAGCTGACAGCGCATGCGCCGTCGCGCCGTCGCTATCTGTGCCGCGCGCGCGCTTCTCCTTCGAGAACATTCGACAGCTGACAGCGCATGCGCCGTCGCGCTGTATATATACTCAAGGTCGGCGCTCGCTTGCTCAGTTGCCGCTCGTCCGTTGGTTTGTAAGGCGCGTCGACGTCCGAAGTCGCCGTGAAATG
The DNA here is from genome assembly GCA_013436015.1 of Rhipicephalus annulatus. Classification (NCBI taxonomy): domain Eukaryota; kingdom Metazoa; phylum Arthropoda; class Arachnida; order Ixodida; family Ixodidae; genus Rhipicephalus; species Rhipicephalus annulatus. Next base: position 770,168 of record WOVY01011440.1, on the reverse strand, counting down.
AATGCCAATGAATCCACAAACACAATGATCGACGTCCCTTCGACCAGCGCCGCCCTTTCGCATACGTGTGTACGTGTTCACTCATTTAACACCCCCTCCTACAACCACGTTAACCAATTTAGCCATCGACCCAAGTAAGTCACAATTTAACACCACATTTCACAACCACGTTAACCAATTTAGCCACCGACCCAAGTAAGTCGCACTTTAACACCCCGTTAACCAATTATATGCTCCGCATCCTCCTCAGTGTTCCCCCGAGGGAAGCTGCGGGCAATTTTTTTCGATTGGTTTTCATATCTTCGCTGCTTGGGAACTTTTTAAACAAGAAGTTCGCTCTATAGCTTTAGAAATTGGGGCTGTTAAGTCTTTCTATAGAAATAATGATGAAAAGATACTTGTTAAAAGTCTTTGCAATCTTTATGAGACGGAATGCGAAATGCCGGAAAAGTACATCAAAGATATTGAGAATATTAAGTGCCAACTACAGAGATATGATGCTGCTCGCTACCAAGGGGCACGTATTGTCGCAGTACAACGCGAACAAAGCACAAGTACGCCTTGAGGCAGCAAAAGCAGCGTGTTCTCAACGGCTGATTCACAAGATCTTCTTTGTTGTTGAGTCAAGCCAGAGGCCCACTACTTGGTGTCTGCTAAATCCCCACATCATCGTTGTCGTTCACACGCAGACACGGGTCATTTGCCTCCCTCTCAAAGAGCATCGACCCGATGCGAAGTCAATAATGCAGTTTTTTAAAGAAAAGTCTCACGCAATCACTCGCTGACGTAAGGCTTCATGCGCACTACGTGAACGAGTTCTGGATGGTGCTGGCGACGATTGGTACTACACGAACTGTCGGGAACAACTTCGTAAGTAACCTCACTCAGTTGTCGCAGCACTCGGTAAGGCCCAAAGTATCTTCTTAAAAGCTTTTCGGAAAGTCCTCGTTTCCGTACGGGTGTCCAAACCCATACTTTGTCGCCAGTTTGGTAGCCGACTGTTCTGCGGTGAGCATTGTAGCGGCCTGCATCGTACTCTTGTTGTTGGCGGATCCGTAAACGTGCAAGTTGCCTAGCTTCCTCCGCGCGTTCCGTAAACGTGTTGGCGTATGGGTCGATGCCATCACCTTCGTGCGGTAGCATCGCATCTAACATAGTTCGTACTTCTAGTCCATGAACGAGGCTGAACGGGGTCAGGCGCGTCGTTTCTTGTTTTGCCGTATTGTACGCAAACGTTATGTACGGCAAGATTTCATCCCAATTTTTGTGTTCAACGTCTACGTACATCGAAAGCATGTCTTCAATGGTTTTGTTTAGACGCTCTGTCAGCCCGTTCGTTTGTGGGTGGTAGGCGGTGGTCTTACGATGCGCTGTTCCACTCAGCATGAGGACGTGATCCAAAAGAGCTGCCATAAATGCGGCTCCTCTGTCTGTGATCACGACGGATGGTGCACCATGCCTCAGTACAATGTTCTCGATGAAAAATGTTGCCACCTCTGCTGCTGTACCTCTCTGGATAGCCTTTGTCTCGGCATAACGGGTCAGATAATCCGTCGCGACGATAACCCAGCGGTTCCCTGCTGTAGAAGTAGGCAGTGGGTTCAAAATGTCCATGCCGATCTGGTAGAATGGAGCTGTTGGGACCTGTACGGGTTGCAGGAGGCCAGCTGGTTTAGTTGGTGGCGACTTGCGTCGCTGGCAGTCGAGACAGGCACGGACGTGGTGCTTCACGGCTGTGGTTAGTCTCGGCCAGTAATACTTTTGCTGTATTCTGGCCAACGTTCTCGTGTAACCCAAATGGCCAGAGCTCACCTCGTTGTGGCATGCTTGGAGTACTTCGGTACGAAGGGCTGCTGGGATGACGAGCAGATAGGCAGATCCTGTCGGCGAAAAGTTTCTTTTGTAGAGTACTCCGTCCCGTAAACAAAATGATGACAACACTCTTGCGAAAACTCTTGGCGCCTTCTGAGATCTGCCATCCAAGTAGTTAATTAGGCCAAGCAACTCAGCGTCGTCACGTTGTTGCTGCGCAATGGCGGTCGTGTCGAGGACACCGAGAAATGCCATTTCCTCCTCTTCAGGTAGGGTTGCCGACTCAATGGGTGAACGGGACAGACAGTCGGCGTCCATATGTCGCTTGCCTGACTTGTGTACGACTACAATATCGAATTCTTGCAGCCTGAGGCTCCAACGTGCTAATCGCCCGGTAGGGTCTTTTAAACTTGTTAACCAGCACAATGAGTGGTGGTCGCTAATAACTTTGAAGGGGCGGCCATATAAATACGGGCGAAATTTTAAAACCGCCCATACCACGGCGAGACATTCCTTCTCAGTTGTAGAGTAATTGGCCTCAGCACGTGTTAATGTTCTGCTTGCGTAAGCGATTACCCTCTCTGTGCCTTCTTGCTGCTGCACAAGCACAGCTCCCAGACCAACATTGCTCGCGTCTGTGTGAAGCATCGTCGGGGCTTCTTCATCGAATTGGGCAAGCACTGGGGGCGTTTGAAGACGTTGACGCAGGTCATTAAAGGCAGCCTCCTGTTCTTCGTTCCACTCAAAGGCAACGTCGTCTCTTGTGAGACGAGTTAGTGGCGACGCGATGCGGGCAAAGTCTGCGATAAATCGGCGATAATAGACACAAAGGCCCAGGAAGCGTCTGACAGCCTTCTTATTGAAGGGTACTGGGAACCGTGCGACAGCGGCAATTTTTCCAGGATCGGGTCGGATGCCTGCGTTACTGACGACGTGACCGAGAAACTGAAGTTCGTGGAAACAGAAATGACACTTTTCCGGTTTCAATGTTAGGCCCCCAGACCGTATGGCACGTAACACCACTTCCAGCCTTTGGAGATGCTCGTCAAAAGTTGTTGAAAATACTACAACGTCGTCCAGATAGACTAGGCACGTCTTCCACTTCAATCCCGAAAGTACCGTGTCCATAAGCCTTTGAAATGTCGCGGGCGCGGAGCACAAACCGAAAGGCAAGACTTTAAACTCGTATAAACCATCTGGCGTCACAAAAGCGGTTTTCTCTCGGTCTCTTGGGTCTACCTCGATCTGCCAGTATCCACTCCTCAAGTCCATGGAAGAAAAGTAGCGAGCGTGCCGAAGTCTGTCAAGGGAGTCATCAATACGTGGGAGCGGGTACACATCTTTTTTGGTCACCCGATTCAGCTTCCTGTAGTCCACGCAAAAGCGCAGCGTGCCGTCCTTTTTCTTTACTAGCACTACAGGCGATGCCCAGGGGCTCTGTGACGGTTGAATTACATCATCTTCAAGCATTTTCGCGACTTGTTGTTGTATGGCTTCGCGTTCCTTTAAAGCTACACGATAAGGGTTCTGGTGAATAGGTCTCGCCGTGTCCTCGGTGATTATTCGATGCTTTGTCAAAGGTGTTCGACCAACTCGTGAGGTCGATGAAAAGCAGTCGTGGAATTCGGCTAGTAGCTGAAGAAGTCTCTGTCGGTCATCCTCTGACAGAGTGGGGCTAACATCGAGAACGGGTTCTGGTTCTTGATTAGGCGCTTCATCTAATACCAATAAACATAAACTGCTTCGCATGTCTACGATATTGTCGTAAGAAGCGATAGCTGTGCCCTTCGGAAGGTGCCGGTGCTCAGTACTGAAGTTGGTCAAAAGTAAATTCGTGCGCCCATCAGTGAGACGGACGATACCTCGTGCGACCGAAATGCCATGGCTAAATAGCAGCGAGCCAATTTGGTCGGCAATGCCTTCGCCATCAAACGGTTCGTGCCCTTCCACCGAAACAAGAGTGCATGACCGTGGCGGGACGACCACATCATCATCAATTACACGTAAAGTGTTACGTATTGTGTCTGAACAGTCAACCAAACCAGGGCTGTTGCGGAACGTAATTGAACGGTCCGGGATGTTGATGACGGCACCATATTCTCTTAAGAAGTCCATCCCTATGATCAGGTCCTTGCAACATGAGGTGAGGATGACAAACGTCGCCACGAAAGAAGAGCTGCCGATGCCCAGTCTCGCTGTACACCTTCCGACAGGCATCAACAGCTGGCCGCCTGCTGTCCTCAGGTGAGGTCCCGTCCACGTAGTCTTCACTTTTTTAGGCGCACGGCAAGGTTTTCACTTGTGATAGAGAAGTCGGCACCGGTGTCAACTAAGGCTGTTACTTGCTGTCCGTCTACAAAAACGGTAACATCTGTGGTCACAGTTTCGTCAACGTTACAACTAGTCGGCTTTACGGCGTCCTGTGGTAAGAGTAACGGGGGCCTTTTTTCGTCGCCTTGGCAGCCTGCAACCTCACCCCCGGAGGTCGCCGCCTTCAGTTTCCCCGGCGTGGACTTGGTGACCTCCTTCCGCTGGCGTCGGCTGTAGTGCGGTGGCGCGACGAAGGCGAATATGCCGGAGACGGAGAACGTGGTCGACGTCCCAAACCTGGCTGGTAATTAGGCTCACCGTCGTCATTGTTGGCTCGGCGGTTGTCAAAATGGAACCGAGACAAGGAAGGTCGTTGAGAATCAGCGTCCCGGCATGGTGGGTAGTCGTCGTTGGGGCGTCGATCGTCAGACCATTGCCGAAGAGGTCGAAACGTGTCGGCGCGGTGCCAGCAATGACGAGAAATGTGGCCGACACCTCCGCAAGTAAAACAAAGCGGACGTCTATCCACGGTGCGCCATACGTCTGTTTTACGAAGCTGTGGACGTCTCAACGGCTCATAATGTTGTAAATGCCATGTCTCGTTGGGAGACGGCTCTTCGTACGGCAGCATTTCATACGGTGGCACGACGGAAGGGCGCCGCGGTGTCTGTTCTTGCGGTGGGGACCAAGGAACGGCTGTCGATGGCTGGCGGTACGACGGCGGAACGGGCGGCGGGCGGCGAAGCACGGCTGCGTAGCTCATAGGTCGCTGATCGTGAGTAGAATCAGCTGCCGAAAACGCTTGGCGTATTTCTTCGCGGACGACTTCAGCGACAGACGCCGTGGGTGGTTCCGTGACCAGAGTCCGCAGCTTCAGCAGCTCTTCGCGAACAATCTCTCGTATTAAGTCGCGCAACGAGCTTTGATTGTCAGATGTCGTAGCGGCGACTTGCATGTGGGCGTTGCTGGACAAGCGATCGTATTGTCGGCATCGCAGGTGAAGCGCCCGTTCGATAGCTGTTGCTTCTTTGATGAAGTCTGTCACGGTGCTTGGCGGGTTCCGCAAAAGTCCGGCGAACAATTGCTCTTTAACGCCGCGCATGAGGTAGCGCAGCTTTTTGTCGTCGGTCATGTGCGGGTCAGCTTTACGGAAGAGACGGACCATGTCCTCTGTGAACATTGCGACCGTTTCATTGGGTTTCTGAACGCGTAGCTCGAGTAAATGCTGCGCACGTTCGCGCCGGTCGACATCGGCAAATGTGTCAATCATCGCTCTTCTAAAGTCACTCCATGTTGACAAACTGCCTTCTCTGTTCTCGTACCAAGTACGAGCACTGTCGTCGAGATAGAAATAGGCGCGGGAAAGCCTTTGTTCAAGAGACCACTGGTTGGTGTTGGCGACACGTTCATAGTGATCAAGCCATTCTTCGACGTCTTCATGTGCTCCACCACCAAAGCGATCAGGCACCAGCGGTGAAAAAAGGGTTACCTGAGATGGGGTCGGCAAACTACTGTCTCGTAGTAACTGTTGTGGGCTGGCGGTGGCCATTGGAAGATGTGAGCGGTGCCTCGTAGAGTGTTCCTGTGACAGAGTGAACTCTGGAAGGAGGCCTCGCAAGCGACGACTGAAGCGATGCACGGGATTGTCGACAAGTGCTTCTGGGCTGGATGAACGGCTCCCCGTGGGAGTGTGGAGCATCAGGCGGGGGTCGCGGGCCAGCACCTCCACCAGTGTCGCAGTACAACGCGAACAAAGCACAAGTACGCCTAGAGGCAGCAAAAGCAGCGTGTTCTCAACGGCTGATTCACAAGATCTTCTTTGTTGTTGAGTCAAGCCAGAGGCCCACTACTTGGTGTCTGCTAAATCCCCACATCATCGTTGTCGTTCACACGCAGACACGGGTCAGTATTAGATCTCGGAACCAGCGCACTTTAAATTCTGAGCAACCGACGCGCCAAGCTTTACTTGATGAGTAACGCCACGCGATTTCTAAAGTTATTCCAGACTTGTACTTTAACGATGTGCTCATAAAAGATAACGGAGACATTACTTTGGCGTTCGAAATGTACTATAACAGCTTATTTAGCTCTCCCTCTGATGATCCTGACGCTCACTTCAAGGCTAGTTTTGTTTCTCTTGTGAACCCCTTGAAGGACTGTGATTGTGAAGTCATTATTGGGCCCATTACTCTACAGGAAATCGAGCAAGCAATCGACAACTTGCCTTTATTGAAAACACCGGGGCCTGATGGCATCTCAGGCGAATTTTACAAAGCTTTCAAGAAAACGCTTGCTCCTATATTGCTGAATATTTTTCAGATGAGTTACGACATGGATACACTCCCACAATCTTTTTGCAAAAGTCACACTGTAATAATACCGAAAACAACTGACAAGGAAAAACTTCGCTTCGTTGAGGGCTACAGACCAATATCGCTGTCAAACGTGGACTACAAAATTTTCGCAAAAGTATTAGCAAATAGGTTGCAATTTGCTATGTCGATCCTCAATGGGTCTCATCAGACATGTGGGATTAGAGGTCGATCCATACAAACCAATATACATGTCGCTCGAACAGTGCTTCAATACTGTCATGGTTCTCAAAAACATCTTGCAATGCTACAGGTAGACCTTGCAAAAGCTTTTGATCGTGTTCGTCATTCCTTCCTTTTTTCTCTTCTCGAACAAGCTAATGTTGGCAAAGTTGTTCTTAAAGGTGCTAAATTATGCTATAATGAATGCTCTACTCGTCTGATAGTTAATGGTCAACTCTCCAAGCCAGTTTCTGTTCGCTCTTTTGTAAAACAGGGTTGCCCGATGTCACCTCTTTTATTTCCACTTTATCTAGAAACACTGTGCTTAAGCATATTACAGTCGAGTTGTATTCATGGCTTTAGAATATTAGGCAGTGAGGTTAAAGTATTGGCTTACGTAGATGATGTCGCATTCTTTTGCACAGATAAACCAAGTGTCGAAAATGTGGTATATACTATTGAAAAGTTTGGCGTAGTATCAGGAGCTCGTTTAAATGCCTCTAAAAGTTTAGGACTGTGGTTTGGCTTGTGGGGTAGCACACCGAACCACTTCGCAGGAATTAATTGGACAAGAACTCCTCCAACAAACCTCGGTGTACCATTGCATGCATATAGATTCAGTGCGCATTACTGGAAGGAACGTGTCCCTAAGCTTGAACGACAGGCCCAGACATTTGTGCCCTATCGACTTTCGAAATTTGGGAGAGCTGAAGCATGCAATACTTTCTTAGCGATAAAACTTTACTATGTATTGCAACTTATTCATTGCGCAAGATTCTATATACAACGCTTTCATCGGATTTTCGCTACTTTCATATGGTCTTCGACTTTTGAGCCCATGCGTCTTGATAATATATTCAAGCCAGTTAGTGAGGGTGGGTTAGGACTAAAACACCTTTATCTATGGCAAATAGTGTCCCGATTCTTCTTTTTTCGAGACAATTCCCATCCTGTAATCCGTTCCTTCTTGCAGGTTACACTTGTTGATTGCTTACCAGATTTAATTGTTTCATCCAACTTCTCGGAACGCCCTTGCTTGTGGGGATTCATGCAGGAAGTTTACCTCGCAGTTCAGTTCCTTAAAGCTCGCTTCTCTGTAGAATACCTGTACTCAGTAACGCGCAAGGTGCTTTATAAGGACCTACTGAGTACACTCTTCCCACCTCCATTTTACCGTTCACTGTACGCCAATCTTCCTGGTCACGATGTGTTGAAGCAAGTGCGCAAAATGTACACTCCACCGCATTCAAAAACATTCTTTTATAAACTCCACTCTGAAACATTGGCGGTAAACACATGGTTATAAAGAAAAGGTATTTTCATTCCGTCTGTTAACTGCCGTCTATGTGATGTGCCGGAAACGATTGAACATTGCTTTGTTAGCTGCAAAGATGCCATACTATTTTGGGATGTCCTTCAGCGAGCACTGAAAAAACGTTTCGTCATTAATTCTCACACAATACGTTATCTTCTGCCAGCAACACTTGATGAAGTACCATATGATATGTTTTTCCTCATGGGTTTGCACAGCTTGTGGAAGACACGAATGCAAGACCGCAATGCAGAGCCCACCACCTCTTCAAGCGCACACTTCATTCAAATGGCTATCCACCTAAAAAACATCTACGACGAGCTAGACTTTAGACCGGACTGGTACTCCGTCTTAGAGAACTGTTTGACCTCACCCCTTTTTTGTTTGTGTAACACGATGTGAAGAACTCTTCATGTGAGGAACTCACGCTGTGTTAGCCATTTAGTGTTTATGAGTAACGCTTGAGCGCTTACTTTGGCGATTTGATTGTACTTTTGTTCGCTTGATATTGTCTTTATTGCCCAAGCACTTTTTTAAATACCATGAAAAAAAAGCGGCACCGTTGCTTGGGTGGTTAAAGCGCCTGTCTTGTAAACCGGAGATCGCGAGTTCGAGCCTCGCCGTTGCCTCGTGTACTTTTTTTTGCGTGTGGATTTTCTGTTTTCGGTCATGGTCTAACTTTGGAATAATCTGTTTTTTGATGAAGAATAATAGTACGCCTACGTTTTATGATTCTTTCGATTATTTTTCTATATTTTTTCAACAACGCTATCGCCTTATATAACAACGACTGTTTATATGCAAAGAACAAAACAGTCTATCCATATTCCCACAGTAGTCGTTAATTTTGGGAGGGCAATGTAAAACAGGGGTCAAAATTTTTCATCATCTGGTCATAAAAATTCTCCTTTATTAACAGCCGGCAGCAGGACATTCTGAAAAGCAGCGCTGCAGCAAACCTGGCGGGAGATGACAAAGGAGCTCTCAGTGCACAAACGCTAAATGTAGATATATTTTTAAATGGAGTTATTGAGACTGGTCAGTGGAAGTCTCCATAACACCACGCCATAACTATCTGCAAATTGCTAAGGTCATGGGCTTAAGAAGATGGTGCAAGAGGGAACGGCTGCCCTTCTCCTAAATATTTTGGGTGTTTCGTGCATTGCTTTAGGATATACCTTAGGGCAGATTTATTAAACGCCATAAATAACTCGAGAAAAACTTTTCTTTGTGATGCAGAGAAAAATAATGAGAAACGCGTTTATAAGCCAGCTTCGTCTTTCTCTTTTGTGTGGTTAAATGTAATTTACGAAGTTTATACATATTGTGGAAACAAAAGAAGTGACCACCATTGTTTCACTTCTTTTTCAAAATTCTTTCCAACATTTTGGGGTTCTGGTGTGTCTTTTGATGTCTGGTCATTTAAGACAACTTTATGTCACGGTACTGGACTACCAGTCAAGAGGTAGCTCATTCGCTTTTGCGGAACAGCCAGAGAGTTTCTGATGCGAAAGAGCTGATGCCGTAGTTATTATCCCTTCCTTCAACCCACTACATGCACACTTCCATGCTTCGCATCCACACATGGCTGTCTTTAGCAGAAGATGGTGTAAAATTTTAGAACATGAATAATATTAATATTAATATTAATATTAATAATGATAATAATAATAATATAATAATACAATTTCATTAGAGTTATAATAATCACTCTCGTCACCACATGAGGGACAGGGACATATTTTGTAATGGGCGCCGTCCGATCTAGTTACGACTGCTTGATCAGAATTGAACATACTTAGTAAAAAATGCCATATAACATTTAAAGTTTGCAGGCCCCTCTAAAGCTTATGTGCGATCAAAATGTTGCATTTTAACTTGGGTTTTATAGTTTTATTTATCACTAATTGTGTAAACTATGCAAAGCATATAATATATTTGTATGAGCTCAAAAACAGAATATCGCAATATATTCACCAATATATTCACCTATAGAATGATGATCAATGAGCCGAAGCGTGTATCCGTTCATCCGTCCACTATTTTATCCTTCTGTCCATGCGACCGTCCTTCCATCCATCCGTAAGTCTGTCCGTGAGTCCGTCTGTTCATGCATGCTTCAAACCATCAGATTGTTCGTACGCTAACGCGTCCATTTGTCCATGCTTTCATTCGTCTGTCCATGATTCGGTGTCCTCTCTGCCCTGTCGGTCCGCACATGATTCCGTCCGTCCGTCCGTGCATCCGCACGTGCTTTTATCCATCTGTCCGTCAAGCCGTACTACGTGCATCTGCATTTCATTGCGTCCGTCTGTTCCTGTCTCCGTACGTGTGCCCATGCGTATGTCCATGAGTCCGGACGAACAGATGTGTGAAAAGAGGCATGAGCGAATGGACAGACGGACTGAAACCCGAACAAACAATTTGAAGCACGGAAGCAGGGACGGACAGACGAGGACGGACGGATGCGTGGACGAATGAATGGACAGGCGAATGGATGTATGGATACAAGGATGGTCACATGAACGCTTGACTTCACTCATCATGCTCACTCTCTGGTTATGCTGTGAAAACCACTAATGCTATCTAGTTGTACTGTTCCCAAGTACATACACATACAACGCCATCTATTCAGCAAGTAATAAACTAGAGGTGGCTACTGACTTACGGAGGAGGGAACGACCCACGGCCTAAGAAATTTCACCCCTAAAATGTTGCCCCCCTCGTCAACAATATACCTTTGTCGCTACACTGCTAAGTTCTGATTTCTGGATTCCATCCTTGTGGCGGCAGTCATATTTAAATGCTGGCAATACGAAAAGAAAACTCATTGCATATCTATGGAGTGAGTAGTGATGAGTGAAGTGAAGCGTCCATCGGTTTGTCGGTGCACCCAGCCATCCGTCCATCTGTGGGTCAGTGCAACTGTCCGTGCGTGCATCCATTCGCACGTCCGTCCATACATTCGTCTGTCTGTCCATCCATCTGTCTGGATTGCTCTGTCTGTCTGTCAATCCGTCCGTCTCTCTGTCTGTCTGTGTGTCTGTCCGTATGTCCATCCGTTCGTGCATCTCTCTTTCTGCCAGTCAGTCCATCCGTGCGTGTGTAGGTCTGCCTATGATCCGACCACTCGTTAGTATGTACCCTTGTGTATCTGCCCTCCATGGGTCCGTCCTTCTCTCACTTCCATACGCCCGTACCTCCGCCTGTCTAAATGTCTGTCTGTCTGTCGTGACCATGTGTCCATACTGTCTGGTGGTCCGTGTGGCTGTCCGGATGTCCGTACATCTGTCTTTTGTCTATATGTCCGTCTGTCCGTCATTTACCTCTCCATCTAGTGAACACTGCAAGTACCAGCATCTCGGATCTTTTCATGATATATTGATCATACAAAAGTACCGACATCTAGTGGACATTCCAATAACTGAACGAGAGGTGGCGACCTACTACAAACTTGAAGGACGCATGACCCACGGACTAGGAGCTTCCCCCCTAAAATTATTTTGTAAGGTACGCAAATGCTTGAGTTCAATGCCTGGTAGTGATACTCGTACGCCGGTGTTCGTGCATTCACAAAACGACATGAGCTAGTAATTTCGAATAGGACATGTCATTTACTGGCGTTTCTGTGAACATTCCGGTAGGCGTCGAAAAAGTAGTCTGGCCAAAGATGGTGTTCTTCAAGCCAAACGCCAGTGGCACCGTGGCGTAGGTCATTTGGCTTTCTGCCATGGTAGTGAACAGACGCAGGATCCAGGGCTCCGTCGGAGTGGCTTCAGCGGCTATTGAGGGCCGTGATAACAGGTCAACTGAAGAGTACCAAGTGATTCTGTCTCATTTTCGAACAGAACGCGTTGCCTTACATACTGTGTTTTTGCATGGATTTTGGAGCGAGACCCTACAGGTTTGAGGACTTCAGAGACGCGTTGGACCCCACTGGAGTGCTAACGGACGTCATAGCACTAGGAGCGTACCAGATTAATCACGTCTGGGCTGTTACAGTGAACGGAGAAGACGCGACGAAGAAACTGCTGGCCTTCAAAGAACTTCAGGTGAAGGGACACCGGTGTGTTATCATTGATCCCCAGGAGCAGCAGATCTGCGGTTTCATTGGCTGCTTTACGGAGTCGCCAATGAGGATGTGCGGACGGCGTTGGCGGCCTTCGGCAATGTTGTCGAAGTGAATCGAGAGTGCTGGAGAGTCGACGGCGTCAGCGACAATGTGACGATGACGGAAACCGTGCTACTCAAAACTGGAGTTACGGTGGAGGACCTTCCGCACCAAGTGCGCGTTGCAGGGGAATCGGCCCTAGTTGTGGCACTGGGCAGGCCCATGCAATGTTTGTCATCCAAAGGGACTGGTCATGTATGCCGGGACTGCAGGGTGCTACGGTGTTCAATTTGTCGGCTATTTTGACACCGAGACGCTCAGTGCGTCCGGTCTACGCAGCAGGTATGAGCGCTGCAACGTGCGATGAGATCAAAGAGCAGACAATGGACGCCGTTGAGGTGGAATACGCGGCTAAGATGGCAGGAGACGCGGCTAGTTCTCTGGTGGAACGCGGGCCGGTTTCGCCTGAAGATTACGATACAGCGTCGGAAACCGAGGAGAAAGAAACGGCTAAGGCGGACACCAGCCAAGAGAATTCCACTGAAGACGCACAAAGCCATCTGGCGGACATGTCGACGCAAGCGGCGACAAGACGCGACATGCCAGCGCACGGAATAACCCGCGGGATCAACACGAGCTCGGCGGTCAAGCGTTCGCTCGAGCAATCGCGGGCACTCTCACGAGAGCAAAGTTGAGGGACCACATGTGAAGGCGACACCAGCGTGGCGCTCGGGCCTTGGAGCGAGGTCCAATCTACCTGTGGACCGACCGGTTGGCACTCCAAGGGACCAGCTGCTAACTGATGCCGGACCACCGAATGGCCCAAAAGACGTCTATCAGGAAGCTAGACGTACACGGTGAGCACCATGCTCTGGGCCTACCCCCTCTTTTTTTAGTGAGTAACCATGGCGAGTCACTGGGCACTGAGCTTTGCAACTTTAAATGTCCGAGGTTTGGCCTCCAGGAAAAGCAGACTCAAGTGTATCGCTTGGTAATTGACCAAGATATTGACGTGTTAGCTGTGCAGGAGACAAAAGTGGAAGCTGAGAAGGAGACCCGGAGCATGATGCTGCGGTTTACGTATAAATATTGTTACACAAATTAAGGTAAGTTAATGGGGGGTTTTATTGGGCCCTGAGTCCGCGATCACAGTATATTGATGATGATCACCGCCATCGCTCGTACCCACTCAGGGGGATCGCAGTGGAGGCAACGTCGTCTTCTTTCTCTGCCCACGCTTCCCTTGTTTTTCCTGGTAGTGATACTTTGTATCATTCCTCCTCTCTCAGACGAAGCCCTCTGGGCGAGTCATTCTTGCATCCTTCGTGTAAACGGCTTCAGGCGGGCAACATGCGTCACCTCCGTCTTGCATGAACGTCGGCCACTAGTGGTGACACGTGCAATTTCATAGTTGACCTCGCCGACACGACTGGAGTATCACATAAGAACCGGCATAGTGTGCCAGTAGCTTTTGGCTCAAGCCACGTCTGCGTATTGGGGTTCACACCCACACTAGATCACCGGGGGCATAGGTTACATGCCTGTGTTGACTGTCGTAGCGAGTTTTAGATGACTCTTGCGCTGCCGGTGTACGTAAGCAGGCAAGTTCGACGGGTCTCTTCCGCACGACACAAGGTTTCTGCAATTGTTAAATCGTCATGGATGACTAAGAGAAAGATAGTATCCAGCGTATGTCGAGGTGAGCGAGCGTAGAGCAGATAGAAAGGGCTATAGCCTGTCGTTTCGTGTTTCGACGTGTTGAAGGCGTACGTGACGAATGGTAATACTTCATCCCAGTTTTTGTGGTCAGAGGCGACTTACATTGACAACATGTTGATCAACGTTCGGTTTGTGCGCTCGGTGAGACCGTTAGTTTGCGGATGATACGCAGTTGAGTGTCGGAACTTGGAGGCACACAAACGAAGTTGTGATTCGACAATATCAGCGGTAAATTGTCGTCCACGGTCACTTATTATCACGCGAGGAGGTCCGTGTCGGAGGATGACTGAATGCAACAGGAACTCCGAAACCTGGACTGCCGTGGCGGAGCATAAGGCAGCCGTCTCGCAGTACGGCGTCAGGTAGTCGGCGCATACAATTATCCACCGGTTACCTTTTGAGGAGCGTGGAAATGGTCCCATCAGATCAATGCCAACCTTTTCAAAAGGCGAACCGGGAGGCTTTACCGGTTGCAGGTGACCAATCGGACCCGAGGAGGGCCGCTTGTGGCTCTGGCACTGCGTACAGCTGGCCACGTAGTTCTGAATTGTTTTGCTAATTTTCGGCCAATAGAACCGCTCTTTAGTGCGACTAAGTGTTTGTGCGGTGCCTATATGGCCAGAGGTGGGGTCATCATGCGTGAGACGCAGAACAGACGTTTGGAGGGACGCAGGAACAACCAGCAGAAAGCGGGCGCCCGTCGTGGACAAGTTTCTCTGGTAAAGAAGAGCATTTCGGACGCAGAATTGGCCTTCGCTTAAAGAATTTCACGCTCCAGGGAAGAGATCTTTTAAGCTTGGGTCATTACGCTGCTCAGCGGTGAAAGTCACGGCATCAGGAAAGCCAGACGACAGAGAAGCGATAAGGTGGTCAAAGTTATCGGCTTCACAATCTGTCGATGGTAGCAGAATTCTGGAGAGGCAATCCGCATCAGCGTGTAGACGGCCAGTCTTGTATGAGATGGTGAAAACATGTTCTTGCAAACGAATGACCCATCGTGCGAGGCGGCCGGAAGGGTCACGAAGGTTGACCAGCCAACACAGGGAATGGTGATCTGTGACGATAATGAACGGGCGACCATAGATGTATGAGCGAAACCGTTGCACGGCAAAGACTACCGCTAGGCATTCCTGTTCGGTCACTGTGTAGTTGCGTTCAGGCTTGCTTAAAGAACGACTTGCGTACGCCACAACGTGTTCCTTCTTGCCAGAACGCTGAACGAGAACGGCACCGATACCGATGCCACTTGCATCTGTGTGAAATTGCGTGGGCGACGAAGGATTGAAGTGCCGAAGTATTGGCTGCGAAGTTAACAAACACTTCAGCTTGTGAAAAGCGGCATCACACTCGGAGGTCCACTGAAACAGGCTGTTCTTGCGTAGAAGGCTCGTCAGGGGGTGAACCACATCCGTAAACTTGGGTATGAACCGGCGGAAATACGAGCAGAGCCCGATGAAGGTACGCAGTTGTTTCACAGATTTAGGACGCTCGAACGATTCAACGGCCGCGGTCTTTTGTGGGTCAGGTCTAATGCCATCTTTGTCGACGAGATGTCCTAACACCAATGTCTGTCGCTGGCCAAAGTGGCACTTTTTCGAATTCAATACAAGGCCAGCTTTTTCAATGCAGCTTAGCACGAGGTCTAGGCGAGTGTTGTGCTCCTCAAACGTACGTCCAAAAATTACGACATCATCAAGGTAACACATACATATATGCCATTTTAAACCACGCAATATAGAGTCCATAAATCTTTCGAATGTCGCAGGAGCATTGCATAATCCGAATGGCATAACGTTGAACTCGTAAAGTCCGTCGGTCGTAACAAATGCCGTCTTTTCTTTGTCAGCTGTGTGCATCGGAATTTGCCAGTAACCTGATCTCAGGTCGATAGATGAAAAGTAGGACGCGGAATGCAGGCTGTCTAGAGCGTCATCGATGCGCGGCAGTGGATAAACGTCTTTCTTGGTAACAGAATTCAGTCGGCGGTAGTCAACGCAAAATCTCCAAGTACCATCCATTTTCCTCACTAGAATGACAGGAAGCAGCCCACGGACTTGCCGATTCCTGTATTATTCCCTTTTCCAGCATTTCTTGGACTTGCTCGTTGATGATCTTGCGCTCAGATGGTGCCACTCGATAAGGTTTCTGCCTAATGGGATGCGCCGACTCGGTGTGGATCTGATGACGTATCCGGGACGCTAAGATTAAGGGCCTTTGGCCATTTTTAGAAAAATCGAACACTTTCGAGTGCTTGGATAGAACGTCGAGCAGTGTATGGCGTTCGCTTTGGTCAAGTGACTTGCTGACCATTTGTAGCAATTGGGCATCTTCTGAACCTTCTAAGCCTAGATGTTCATTTTGGCTTGTAGCATCAAGAAGCGCAACCAGCGTCGTACATGATTCGGGTCTAAATACTGCAAGTTTCATGCCGCCTGGCAGAATCGCAGGCTCCATGTAACTGTTCATTGTCCACACACCTGCCCGTCCATCAACGACTGGCACTATGCAATGGGGAATGAGAGTGTTCTTTTTCAGGCATGCCAAGGGAATCGGTTCGAGCGTGGCGTCGAACGTGCCACAGTTGTTGCTAGAACATGTCACGGGAACACACACAGCAGAAAATGCAGGCGGGACAATCTAGGTGATGAGTGTAAATTTTAAAAACCTGCTGGGACCAAAAGTGATGTTTTGCCTGAACCGTGGGGTGACATTTCGTGGTGTAAGTGGTGACGTGTTGTGTCCGGTGGCTTTTAAAACAGAAGTTTCACCAGCGTTACAAGCTGTCTTCAAGAAAGCCTACGCAATCAAAGCATTACCACATTCATTAGCCGAGACGCACACTATTCTAATACCTAAGACGAATGACAAAGCAAACTAAAACTAGTTTCATCATATAGGCCCATTTCGCTAACCAACAGTGACTACAATATACTCAAGAAAGTATTAACAGGTAGATTGTAGTCCTTAATCACCGGAATAGTTGGGGAGCACCAAACGTGTGGCCTCAAGGGGAACTCAATATTGATGAACACATACACAATGCGATGTGTCTGAAAGTTTCGATGCTTTTAATTCTCATGTTGCGATCATCAAGCTTGATTTAGAAAAGGTTTTTGACTGCGTCCCACATTATGTGCTATTCTTCCTACTTGAACATGTCAATGTCGGATCGGTGATTACAGAGGGCATAGTTTTGACGTATAAGAACGTTACAGAACGACTAATTATTAACAAGATCCCGGGGTCTCCCATTAGGCAGGAACGGTCTGTACGCCAGGGCTGTCCGGCAAGTCCACTCTTGGTTGCATTGTACATAGGGAGCTTGTGCTTGGCCACAATAGAAAACAAGACAATCCGTGCTTTCAAACTGCATGACGCCGAGGTTAAGGTTTTGGCATACGCTCATGATGTAGCAGTGTGTTGCACCACCAATAAAAGTGTAAAAAAGACAGTTACCGTTGTCAAACATTTTGGAGAAATTACAGAAAGTTGGGTGAATTGGGGAAGGTGTCAGAGGTTGTGGCACGCAGACTCGACATCAACCCCAGATACCTATGCTAACGTTCACTGGTTTAATACTCCAGGAAAATGTCTAGGCGTGCCTTTCCAGCACTACAAAGACAATAATGACTACTGGACTGAACAAATAAAAGAAACGCGCGAAAAGGCAGTGCAGTGGAACGGCAACTGTCTCTCAATGTTTGCCAGAGCCACTGTATGCAACATATTTTTAATGAGCAAATTATGGTATGTGATGCAGGTTTTGTGTTGCTCGCGGGTGCATGTGCAAAAGCTGCATGGGATATTTGCTTTGTTTATATGGGGGTCTACTTGGGAAAATGTAGTAGGACGAATCTGTTCCGAAGAGTAAAACAGGGGGAATAAGCCTGTCGCATCTGTTCGTGCGACAACTAGCAAATCGTTTTGTTTTCTTTCGAGATGTTCAACGCATCTTCTTAAGAATGGTATGCCATTTACGCCTTTGTCGTGTTCTGCCTAACTTTGTAGTTAGCACCGCAAGCAAGCATGTCCGGGGCTACGCGAGGTTTCCTTAAGGAAGTTGCGGACAGTGTCCGGTTCTTGTCAGTTTAATTTTCCAATGAATGCCTTTTTTCGGTCAGGCGAGAGAAATTCTATAAAGACATATGCGACATAATTTTTCCATTTCCTAGGTAGAGGTTAATGAATAGCGGGGGAAAAGGCAATGACGTTCTTAAACGTGTTAAGAAAATACAAATTCAGCCTAGTGCAAAAAGCTTTTTCGTTAAATTACACTCCGGAAAGCTACCGGTTAAGGCTTTTTTAGAAGATATAGGAGTTTGTATACCATGGGGTTAGAACTGTTTGATCTGCCGAAAGCCGGAGACAATAAATCACGTTTTTTTTGCATTGTTTGAAAAGGGTTTACTTCTGGGATGTTTTACAGAGAACTCTAAAAAAGGAACTTCCCTTACATTCACTGGGTATCAGGTTTTTAACAGTAGAAAAGAGGAAGGAGAGAGAGAGAGAAATAAATAAAAGGAAGAGACAGGGAGGGTAATCTAGGCGAACTGGTTTGCTACCCTGCACGGGGGTGGGGAAAAGGGTCGGAAAGAGGAGGGACTGCCTTTTGATCTTAAAATGCTGCTTGGCCTCCATTGTCTATGGCGGGCAAGAATGGCCGGTTACTACTGTGACCCTGACAGGCGTCCGGCACGCGTGCTTTTCCGCGAAAGCATTGCTCGGTAGATAGATATACTCAAACAACAAGATTTTGTTCCTGAATGGCTCTCCAGGGTTGAACCCTTGGTGAACCTGAAGGAATTTTAGCACTGTAACTACTAATAGTTCCGCGACTGTTTTGTCATCGCTTCTGTTGTGTATGTTATTGTTTGCAGTGACTTATATTGATGTGTGTACCTAGTGCAAAACCGGTAATAAAGAAAAGAAAGCACCGTGGCTAAGGTGGTTAAAGCGCCAGTCTTTTAAACAGGAAATCGCGAGTTCGAGTGTCGCCGGTGCCTCGTGTATTTTTTTTCGCGTGTGGATTCTCTTTTTTTGGTCATGGTCTCACTTTGGAATAATCTGTTTTTTGATGAAGAATAATAGTACGCCTAAGTTTTACGATTATTTCGATTATTTTTCTATATTTTTTTCAACAATGCTATCGCCCTATATAACAACGACTGCTCACATGCAAACAACAAAAGAGCCTATCCATATTCCCACAGTAGTCGTCTTTTTTGAGAGGGCAATATAAAACCGGGGTCAAAATTTGTCATCATCAGGGTATAAAAATTCTCCTTTATTAACAGCCGGCCGCAGGACGTTCTGAAAAGCAGCGCTGCAGCAAACCTGGCGGGAGATGACAAAGGAGCTCTCAGTGCACAAACGCTAAATGTAGATATATTTTTAAATAGAGTTATTGAGACTGGTCAGTGGAAGTCTCCATAACACCACGCCATAACTCTCTGCAAATTGCTAAGGTCATGGGCTTAAGAAGATGGTGTAAGAGGGAACGGCTGCCCTTCTCCTAAATATTTAGGGTGTTTCGTGCATTGCTTTAGGATATACCTTAGGGCAGATTTAATAACCGCCATAAATAAGTCGAAAAATACTTTTCTTTGTGATGTAGAGAAAAATAGTGAGAAACGCGTTTATAAGCCCGCTTCGTCTTTCTCTTTTGTGTGGTTAAATGTAATTTATGAACTTTGTACATCTTGTGCAAACAAAAGAACTGACCACCATTGTTTCACTTCTTTTTCAGATTTGTTTCTAACATTTTGGGCTTGTGGTGTGTCTTACGATGTCTGGTCATGTAAGACGCCTTTGTGTCATGGTAGTAGAATATCATTCAAGAGGTCGCTCATTCGCTTTTCTGGAAGAGCCAGAGGGCTTCTGATGCGAAAGAGCTGATGCCGTAGGTATTCTCACTTCCTTCACCCCGCTGTATGCACACTACCATGCTTCGCATCCACACATGGCTGCCTTTAGCAGAAGATGGTGTAAAACTTTAGAACATGAAAAACTAATAATAATAATAATAACATTTTCATTAGTGTTACAAGAATCACACTCGTCACCACATGAGGGGAAGGGAATTATTTTGGCATTGGCGCAGTCCAAACTAGTTAAGCCACTGCTTGATCAGGTTTGAACGTAATTAGTCAAAAATGCCATGTCACATACAAAGTATGCAGGTCCCTCTAAAGCTTATGTGCAATCAAAATTTTGCATTTTAATATAAGTTTTGTACTTCGATTTATCACTACTTGTCTAAACTAGGCAACGCAAATAATATATTCGTTTGTGCTCAAAACAAATATCGCAATATATCCACTGATTGAATGATGATGAATGAGCCGAAGCGTCTATCCATCCATCTGTTCGTTGGTCTGTCTGTCCGTCCGTGCGACCATCCTTCCATCCATCCGTATGTCAGTTCGTTCGTCCGTCTGTTCATGCATGCTTCAAATCTTCAGTTTGTTCGTACGCTAACGCGTCCATCTGTCCATGCTTTGATTCGTCCGTCCATGCTTCGGTGCTCTCTCTGCCCTGTCTGTACGCAACGGATTCCGTTCGTCCGTCCGTGTATCCGACCTGCTTTTATCCACCTGTCCGTCAAGCCGTCCTACCTACGTCTGCATTTCTTTGCGTCCGTCTGGTCCTGTCTCCGTACGTCTGTCCATGCGTACGTCCGGGAGTCTGGACTAACAGATGTGTGAACAGAGGCATGAACGAATGGACAGACGGACTGACACACAAACAAACAATTTGAAATACGGAAGCAGGGACGGACAGACGAGGACGGACGGATGCGTGGACAAATGAATGGACAGGCGAATGGATGTATGGATACAAGGATGGATACATGGACGCTTGACTCCACTTATCATGATCACTTTATGGTGATGCTGTGAAAAACCCTAATGCTATCTAGTTGTATTTTTCCCAAGGACATATACACAAAATGCTATCTATTCAGCAAGTAATAAACTAGCTGTGGCTACTGACTTATGGAGGAAGGAATGACCCACGACCTAAGATGCTTCACCTCTAAACAGTTGCACCCCTCGTCAACACGAGTCCTTTGTCGCTGCACTTCTAAGTTCTGTTTCGTTGATTCCATCCCTGTTGTGGCAGTCGTATATAAATGCTGGCAATACAAAAACTCATTGCATATCCATGGAGTGAGTGGTTATGAGATGAAGTGAAGCGTCCATCTGTTTGTCGGTCAACCCGGCAGTCCGCCTCTCTTGGGTCATTGCAACTGCCCGTGCTTGCATCCATCCGTTCGTCCATCCATGAATTCGTCTGTCTGTCCATCCGTCTGTCTCGATCGCTTCGTCTGTTCATCAATCCGTTTGTCTCTCTGTCTGTCTGTGTGTCTGTCTGTATGTCCATCCGTTCGAGCATCTCTCTTTCTGCCAGTCAGTCCATCCGTCCGTCTGTAGGTCTGCCTATCTGTCCGTCCGCTCGTTCGTATGTACCCCTGTGTATCTGTCCTTTCTGTCCGTCCTTACGCGCGTACCTCCGCCTGTCTAAATGTCTGTCTGTCTGTCGTGACCATGTGTCCATACTGTCTGTTGGTCCATGTGGCTGTCCGGCTGTCCGTACATCGGTCTTTTGTCTATATGTCCGTCTGTCCGTTCATTTACCTCTCCATCTAGTGAACACTGCAAGTACCAGCATCTCGGATCTTTTCATGATATATTGATCATACAAAAGTACCGACACCTAGCGAACATTCCAATAACTGAACGAGAGGTGGCGACCTACTACAAACTTGAAGGACGCATGACCCACGGACTAGGAGCTTCCCCCCTAAAATTATTTTGTAAGGTACGCAAATGCTTGAGTTCAATGCCTGGTAGTGATACTCGTACGCCGGTGTTCGTGCATTCGCAAAACGACATGAGCTAGTAATTTCGAATAGGACATGTCATTTACTGGCGTATTGTGAACATTCCGGTAGGCGTCGAAAAAGTACTCTGGCCAAAGATGGCGTTCTTCAAGCCAAACGCCAGCGGCACCGTGGCTTAGGTCATTTGGCTTTCTGCCATGGTAGTGAACGGACGCAGGGTGCAGGGCTCCGTCAGAGTGGCTTCAGCAGCTATTTAGGGCCGTGGTAACAGGTCAACTGAAGAGTACCAAGTGATTCTGTCTCATTTTCGAACAGGACGCGTTGCCTTACATACTGTGTTTTTGCATGGATTTTGGAGCGAGACCCTACAGGTTTGAGGACTTCAGAGACGCGTTGGACCCCACTGGAGTGCTAACGGACGTCATAGCACTTGGAGCTTACCAATCAATCACGTCTGGGCTGTTACAGTGAATGGAGAAGGCGCGACGAAGAAACTGCTGGCCTTCAAAGAACTTCAGGTGAAGGGACACCGGTGTGTTATCGTTGATCCCCAGCACCAGCAGATCTGCGGTTTCATTGGCTGCTTTACGGAGTCGCCAATGAGGATGTGCGGACGGCGTTGGCGGCCTTCGGCAAAGTTGTCGAAGTGAATCGAGAGTGTTGGAGAGTCGACGGCGTCAGCGACAAAGCGACGATGACGAAACCGTGCTACTCAAAACTGGAGTTACGGTGGAGGACCTTCCGCACCAAGTGCGCGTTGCAGGGGAATCGGCCCTAGTTGTGGCGCTGGGCAGGCCTTTGCAATGTTTGTGGTGCAAAGGGGCTGGTCATGTATGCCGGGACTGCAGTGTGCCAAGGTGTTCAATTTGTCGGCTATTTTGACACCGAGACGCTCAGTGCGTCCGTTCATACGCAGCAGGTATGAGCGCTGCAACGTGCGATGAGATCAAAGAGCAGACAATGGACGCCGTTGAGGTGGAAGACGCGGCTAAGATGGCAGGAGACGCAGCTAGTTCTCTGGTGGAACGCGGGCCGGTTTCGCTTGAAGATTACGATACAGCTTCGGAAACCGAGGAGAAAGAAACGGCTAAGGCGGACACCAGCCAAGAGAATTCCACTGAAGACGCACAAAGCCATCTGGTGGACATGTCGACGCAAGCGGCGACAAGACGCGACATGCCAGCGCACGGAATAACCCGCGGGATCAACACGAGCTCGGCGGTCAAGCTCGAGCAATCGCGGGCACTCTCACGAGAGCAAAGTTGAGGGACCACATGTGAAGGCGACACCAGCGTGGCGCTCGGGCCTTGGAGCGAGGTCCAATCTACCTGTGGACCGACCGGTTGGCACTCCAAGGGACCAGCTGCTAACTGATGCCGGACCACCGGATGGCCCCAGAGACGTCTATCAGGAAGCTAGACGTACACGGTAAGCACCATGCTCCGGGCCTACCCCCTCTTTTTTTAGTGAGTAACGATGGCTAGTCAGTGGGCACTGAGCTTTGCAACTTTAAATGTCCGAGATTTGGCCGCCAGGAAAAAGCAGACTCAAGTGTATCGCTTGTTATTTGACCAAGATATTGACGTGTTAGCTGTGCAGGAGACAAAAGTGGAAGGTGAGGAGGAGACCCGGAGCATGATGCTGCGGTTTACGTCTAAATATTATGCCATAGTAAGTCACGCAAATGGAACTTCGGCCGGTTGTGTGCTTTTTGTTAAAAAGATTCCGGGATTGATTGTTGAAAGTCACTTTTCTTGTGACTCTGGTGGAACAGTGACTTGTGATTTTAGTACTAGCAAAATTGAATGGCTCGTCATTTATGTCTATGCGCCGAACATGGAGGCAGACCGAGACACTTTCTTCTGGTTAATTAGGCAACAATTACGGAAACCAAAACAGCTTGTTTTATAGGGGGATTTCAATTGTGTATTGAGCGCGAAGGATAGAATTAAAACCGCCATGTGCGAGACGGGAGTGTTGAAGTGCTCTATGACTTGCAGAATGCATCTGACCTGGATGATGTTGTAGAGTGCCTCGAAGCAGGTCGCGAAATTCGATTTACGCATTTTAAGGGAACCAGTCACGCACGTCTATAGGAGATACATGGCAGGGGAGACGTTGGCTAAAAGCTATAGTTTCACAGTCATACCTGTCTTTTTCTCTGACCATTGTTTTGTTCAATGTAACGTGGGACTTAAACAAAAAGAAAACAATTTTAGTTGGGATTTAAGGAAGTTTAGCGCTAAACTACTTCGGGATGATATTTTTATAATTTTGTGCTTGAGGGAATTAAGAACAATAAAGTGATCCGAGCCCGTAATGTTGGCGAGGAATGGGAGCTTTTGAAGCAAACCGTTAAAATGAAAGCCATATCGATATCTAGTACTTTAAAACATAAAAATAATGAAAAAAATGAACCCAGAACAACGCTTAAGAAATTGTTAGCATTAGAAAGCAAGGAGCCCAGTGCATAAAAAGAAGATATTCGAATGGTGAAACGACAAACTGAGCTAGTAGAGCAAGATTGCTACAGAGGAGCCCTTATTCGAGTGAGAGCAGAGGCGTGTGCTATGGGGAGCCTCCTACCAAGCGCACGCTTGGAATCGAGAAATCACGAGCGCATCGTATTCACATCGACGAAATAGAGGAAAATGAAACTCTGCTAAATACTAACAGCACTATCGCTGAAGCTTTCTTTCAGTATTAAAAGGGTCTCTTCGCAGCCGCACTAGTAGATGTTACGAAGTTCAAGGACACTTCCTTGATCCGGATGACGCAATAATCCATCGAAACAAAAGAAGCGTTAGAGAGGCCCATAACCGTTTCTGAACTTGAATATCCAATAGATATGCTCGCCGTTGGGAAGTCACCGGGGCCTGATGGTCTTGGTGCAATGTGGTATAAAGCTTTTAAAACAGAAGTTTCACCAGTGTTACAAGCTGTCTTCAAGGAAGCCTACGCAATCAAAGCATTACTACCTTCATTAGCCGAGACGCACACTATTCTAATACCTAAGACGGATGACAAAGCAAACTAAAACTAGTTTCATCATATAGGCCCATTTCGCTAACCAACAGTGACTACAATATACTCTTGAAAGTATTGACCGGTAGATTGTAGTCCTTCATCACCGTCTTATGCATACAAGATTAATATCCTACCTGACAAAGTTTAATCTGTTGACATCTAAACAGTACGGCTTTCGGCCTGGCTATTCCACTGAGCTTGCGCTTCTAACCCTCACCGATAAAATAAAAGGGGCAATCGACCAAGGCTTCGTAGTTGGTGGCGTATTCATAGATTTAACGAAAGCTTTTGACACAATTAATCACAAAATTCTTATACATAAACTTGAATCGTATGGCATAACTGGCCCTGCACTTCAATTTATATCTAGTTATCTCTGCAATCGCACTCAAGTTGTTCAGATTGACGGTAAAGTTTCAGCAGCTGAGAAAGTAAATCAAGGTGTTCCTCAGGACTCGATTCTTGGCCCGCTGCTCTTTTTGCTATTTATTAATGATCTACCTAATGTTTTGACCGCTACAGATTGTATCTTATATGCAGATGACACGACCATTTTTACTTATGCTAACAATGTCGATGAGCTACAACGAAACATTAACGTGGATCTACATAATATAAGTTCCTGGTGTCGAATGAACATGTTAAGAATTAATCCATCAAAAACCGTTTTTATAGTTTTTCATTCCTTCCCGACTGTACTTTCAAAATCTATATCTGTGCGTCTGGACGATAATTTAATTCCCATGTCCGACAGTACAACGTTTCTCGGTGTAGTTCTTGACCGGCATATGAAATTCAATCTTCATGCGCAATCACTCATTCGCAAGATAACCTTTGGAATACGCGCCATAATCAAAACTCGTTCATATTTTCAGCCACACATAATCCACTCCCTTTATCACGCACATATTCACAGCCATTTATCTTATTGCATATCAGCCTGGGGTAACACATATTTGACCCACCTCAACCAACTACAACGCCTACAGAATCAAGCACTTCGACTCATGACTTTCAGCCATTTCTTAACCAATGCAACGCCACTTTATCAGAATTTAAATATACATCCTCTTTATCACCTCTTTCAGCTGAAGTTATCAGTTGTGATGTATAGGCTTTTTCGCGGTAATGTGCATATAGATGGCATTGTCTTGGAAGGCCTTGTAAATAATAATATTACTAGGTTTTCTGAGCTTGATAACCGCCTTCTGCCTAAAGTTCGCACAAACTACGGCAAGTTCACTACCACATTTACGGGAATCAAGCTGTGGAATTCCCTTCCTTACGTAATAAAATCATCAACCACAGAACATGCATTCAAAAACCAAGTAAAGAAATATTTTTTGCAACAGTTGTCTTCATCTTAGCAACTGCTTTTTAATGTAGCGATAACAATTGCTACATGTTATATTGTCCTTACGTTTTGTATTATAACTTGCGCTTGTTTGTTCTTCAGAGTTTTCTTTTTTGCCTTGCTAAACATATATGTATTTTCTACTTTCGTTTTTTCGCACTGTGCTTTTTTTTTCTTACTGAAGATACCGTAACAACTGAATGTTGTATATTTTGTTTCTTCTCCCGTTAACATCATGTATGGGAGCCCCCCTGACAGTTTCCAACTTTGGGGCTCCTTGTGTGTATTACCAATCCTGTACGCACTTTTCTGTAAACTGACATCGTTGTTGAATAAACTTGAAACTTGAAACTTGAATAGTTGGGGAGCACCAAACTTGTGGCCTCAAGGGGAACTCAATATTGATGAACACATACACAATGCGATGTGTCTTTGAAAGTTGCGATGTTTTTAATTCTCATGTTGCGATCCTCCAGCTTGATTTAGAAAAGTTTTTTGACTGGATACCACAATATGTGCTATTCTCCATACTTGAACATGTCAATGTCGGATAGGTGATTACAGAGGGCATAGTTTTGACGTATAAGAACTCTACTACACGACTAATTATTAAGAAGATCCCGGGGTCTCCCATTAGGCTGGAACGGTCTGTACGCCAGGGCTGTCCGGCAAGTCCACTCTTGTTTGCATTGTACATAGAGAGCTTGTGCTTGGCCACAATATAAAACAAGACAATCCGTGGTTTTAAACTGCTTGACGCCGAGGTAAAGGTTTCGGCATACACTCATGATGTAGCAGTGTGTTGCACCACCAATGAAAGTGTACAAGAGACAGTTGCCGTTGTCAAACATTTTGGAGAAATTACAGGAAGTTGGGTGAATTGGGGAAGGTGTCTGGGGTTGTGGCACGGAGACCTGACATCAACCCCAGATACCTATGCTAACGTTCACTGGTTTAATACTCCAGGAAAATATCTAGGCGTGCCTTTCCAGCCCTACAAAGACACTAATGACTACTGGACTGAACAAATAAAAGAAACGCGCGAAAAGACAGTGCAGTGTAACGGCAACTGTCTCTCAATGTTTGCCAGAGCCACTGTATGCAACATAATTTTAATGAGCAAATTATGGTATGTGATGCAGGTTTTGTGTTGCTCACGGGTGCATGTGCAAAAGCAGCATGTTATATTTGCTGTGTTTATATGGGGGTCTACTTGGAAAATTGTAATAGGACGAATCTATTCCGAAGAGTCAAACAGGGGGAATAAGCCTGTCGCATCTGTTCGTGCGACAACTAGCTAATCGTTTTATTTTCTTTCGAGATGTTCAACACCCCTTCTTAAGAACGGTATGCCATTTACGCCTTTGTCGTGTTCTGCCTAACTTTGTAGTTAGCACCGCAAGCAAGCATGTCCGGGGCTACGCGAGGTTTCCTTAAGGAAGTTGCGGACAGTGTCCGGTTCTTGTCAGTTTAATTTTCCAATCAATGCCTTTTTTCGGTCAGGCGAGAGAAATTTCATAAAGACATATGCGACATGATTTTTCCATTTCCTATGTATAGGTTAATCAATAGCGGGGAAGAAGGCAATGACGTTCCTAAACGTGTTAAGAAAATACAAATTCAGCCTAGTGCAAAAAGCTTTTTCGTTAAATTACACTCCGGAAAGCTACCGGTTCAGGCTTTTTTAGAAGATAGAGGAGTTTGTATACCATGGGGTTAGAACTGTTTTATCTGCCGAAAGCCGGAGACAATAGATCACGTTTTTTTGCATTGTTGGGAAGGGGTTTACTTCTGGGATGTTTTACAGAGAACTCTAAAAAAGGAACTTCTCTTACATTCACTGGGTATCAGGTTTTTAACAGTAAAAAAACAGGAGGGGGAGAGAAAGAGAAATAAATAAAAGGAAGAGACAGGGAGGTTAATCTAGGCGAACTGATTTGCTACCCTGTACGGGGGTGGGGAAAAGGGTCGGAAAGAGGAGGGACTGCCTTTTGATCTTAAAATGCTGCTTGGCCTCCCTTGTCTATGGCGGGCAAGAATGACCGGTTACTACTGTGACCCTGACAGGCGTCCGGCACGCGTGCTTTTCCGCGAAAGCATTGCTCGGTAGATAGATATACTCAAACAACAAGATTTTGTTCCTGAATGGCTCTCCAGGGTTGAACCCTTGGTGAACCTGAAGGAATTTTAGCACTGTAACTACTAATAGTTCCGCGACTGTTTTGTCATCGCTTCTGTATGTAATTGTTTGCAGTGACTTATATTGATGTGTGTACCTAGTGCAAAACCAGTAATAAAGAAAAGAAAGCACCGCGGCTAAGGTGGTTAAAGTGCCTGTCTTTTAAACAGAAAATCGCGAGTTCGAGTATCGCCGGTGCCTCGTGTATTTTTTTACGCGTGTGGATTTTCTGTTTCTGGTCATGGTCTCCCTTTCGACTAATCTGTTTCTTGATGAAGAATAATAGTACGCCTAGGTTTTACTACCATTTCAATTATTTTCTGTACTTTTTTCAACAAAGCTATCGCCTCATATAACAACGACTACTTACATGCGAAGAACAAAAGAGACTATCCCTATTCCCACAATAGTATTCTTTGTTGAGAGGGCAATGTAAAACTGGGGTCAACATTTGTCATCATCTGGACGTCAAAAGTATCCTTTATTAACAGCCAGCAGCAGGACGTTCTGAAAAACAGCGCTACCGCAAACCTGACTGGAGATGACAAAGGAGCTCTCAGTGTACAAACCCTAAGTATAGAGATATTTTTAAATGGGGGTATTGAGACTGGTCAGTGGAAGTCTTCAAAACACCCCGCCATAACTCGCTGCATTTGCCTAAGTCATGGGTGTCAGGAGATGGTGCAAGGTTGAACGGCTGCCCTTCTCCTGAATATTTTGGGTGTTCCGTGCATTGCCTTAGGAGATACCTTAGGGCAGATTTATTAAACGCCATAAGTAGGTCGCAAAAATACTTTCTTTTGTGTTGTAGAGAAAAATAATCATAAACGCGCTTATAAGCCGGGTTCTTCTTTCTCTTTGTATGGTTAAATGCAATTTACGAACTTTTTACATCTTGTGGAAACAAAAGAAGTGACTACCATCGTTTCACTTCTTTTTCACAATTCTTTCCATTGTTTTGGTTTTCTGGTGTGTCTTTCAATATCTGGACATGTAAGACGCCTTTATGCCACGGTTATGGAATATCAGTCAAGAAGTCACTCATTCGCTTTTCCGGAACAGCCAGAGGGTGTCTGATGCGAAAGAGCTGATGCCCTAGATATTCTCCTTTCCGTCATCCCGTTGCATGCACACCACCATGCTTCGCATCCACACCTAACGGCCTTCAGCAGATGATGGTGTAAAACTTTAGAACATAAATAATATTAATTTTAATAATAATAATAATAATAATAATAATAGTACGGGAAGGAGACCGACTCGGAGGGAATAGTCAGAGATGTATCTACAGCCGGTTAAGCGAGCAGCGCCAGCCACAGAGATTGTCACGCCTGTCTTTTTCGTCTCCATGCACTGGCACGTAGCATGACCCCCGGCGGCAGAGGCACCGTCCCTGTGCTTTAAAGGTCGTTATCTGACGCATTCTTGTAGGGCTTGATGCGCGATACGGGTACAATATCACTAGACCGCACAGCAGATGTGGATGGATCGATGGGGCTGATCTCGTAGAATACAGGTGTTACTTGACACAATATACGGTAGGTTCCCGTATAATGAGACAAAAGTTTTTCTGATAGATCCAGCCGACGATGAGGGTACCAGAGTAAAATGAGGGTACCGGGAGTGAAATGTACGTCTCTATGTTCCGCATCGTACCGACGGCATTGGTTGGTTTGCGACGCCATCAACCGAGCGCGAGCGAGATGACGGGCATGATCGGCTCGTGCAAGCGCTTTGCGGGCATACTCGCTGGTGGACGAGATGTTAGCTGAGATGACTGTGTCCAGTGGTAAAGTCGGCTCTCTTCCGCAGAATAAGTAGAATGGCGAAAAGCCTGATGTGTAGTGACGGGATGAAATATACGCGAAAGTTGCGTAGGGTAAGGCAAGGTCCAAGTCTCGGTGGTCGGGCGACACGTACATAGCGAGCATATTTGTTAAAGTACGGTTAAATCATTCCGTGAGGCCCTTTGTTTGAGGTTGGTAAGCGCTTGTCGGTGTGTTTTGCGCGGAACAAGACCGCAGAATGTCGGCGATGACTTGGGATAAAAAAGTATGGCCACGGTCTGTGAGGAGTTTTCTCGGAGCACCTTGAATCAATATAACGTCCCGTAACAAGTCAGCGACGTCGGTTGCACAGCTGGTCGGTAGAGCTCACGTAATAGCGTAGCGTGTAACGTAGTCTGCAATCACGGCTATACATTTGTTTCCCAATGTTGATGTGGGGAGAAGAGCAAGCAAGTCTAACCCAACACGGCAAAGTGGTTCCGCGGGTATATCGATTGGTTGAAGATGGCCAGCGGGTAGCAGCGACGGTGTTTTACGACTTTTGCATGGGAACCTATTTTCGGAAGACGTACCACTCAGACATCGAGGCACGCCTCAGGGGTCTGCGATTTCACCGGTGTTGTTCGATCTCTGCATGATGGGACTGTCAAAAAGACTGGCTAGCGTGGACGGCATCAAGCATACCATCTACGCCGAGGACATCACAATCTGGTGCGTCGGCGGCAGTGAAGGCCGGGTGCAAGACGCCCTTCAAGAAGCAGTCGCCGAGGTGGAATCGTACTTGCGCCAAACGGGACTCAGATGCTCACCCGCCAAGTCGGAGCTCCATCTCTATAGAAAAGAACCAGGTGGCCGACCTAAGGGATGGAAACCCGTCGAAGAAAGCGATATACACATTTACACGAATGACGGGGAGGGAATCCCGAGTGTAGACACCATCTCGATTCTTGGCATGTTTATTGAAGCGAAGGGTGGCAATGGCACCGCTCTGCGGAAGATTGTCGCCAAGGCTGACAACGCTTTTCAGCTCGTCAAAAGAGTCTCCGGGAGACATAGAGTTCTTAGGGAGACAATTTGTTAAGGCTCATCAATGCGTTTGAGCTCTGCCACTTTACCTACACCGTTGCCATGCACAAATGACTTAGGTCGTAGTGGTACAAGCTCGACGTGATTATTAGAAATATCGTCAAGAAAGCACTGGGGCTTCCCGTACGCACACACCGAGAACTTGCTCGCGCTCGGTGTGCACAACTCTGCTGCCCAGATAGCGGAAGCGCAGCAACGCTCGCAGCTGGCTCGCTTGTCTACTACGATGGCTGGTCGGCGCATACTTGGCAAGCTAGGTTTTAACCCTGCGGAGCTGGAAACAAATAGCGTGCGTATATTAAATCATATACAGGAAAACGTAATTGTTGCCCCAATACCCCTCATGTTGCATCCCGCGGGCCGCGCAAAGGCGCTCCGAAGAACAGAGCTTACGCCGGTCAGCAAGAGAGAACAAGGTCCTTTATTGTCAAGCCAGGCTCGCTAATATTTAGTATGAACGTAATAGAGGAAGGGAAACGAGGGAGAGGAGCGGCGATAGCTGCCGCCACGACAGAACGAAAGATGCGCACGTAATCGTGCGCACCGCGCAATGGTGGCGTCGGCGCAGAATATGCAGCACTTCTTTCTCCTTAAAAGTGAACCGCTCCACCGGTCGGCGTATTCTCGTAGAACGCCTCAGGATTTGTTGGAGCTTCTTGCAGTGTTATCTGTGGGGGCTGATCTGGTCGTAGGTTGAGGTGGGGAAGCGACGCCGGGGACTCGTACCGGAGAGCTTGCGCACCGAGGCGTGTTGGTCGCCAGATCACCTTCCCTTACTGTTGTTGGCGGGCTGGATGCCAGGCGTTGCTCGATCACACCGTCAGGCTGCTGCTGGTGCTCCACTGAACTGTAGCGTTGCAAGTGCACTTGATCCGCGTGTAGCTGGGCCAGTCCTCCCGAAGTTTCCACGGTAGCCATCCTTGATCCGGATGTAGTCTTGACCCGTCCCGGTATCTACTTGTCACCGCTACCATAGTTCCGCACGTAGACACTGGTCTCGGGTAGTAAGGGCCAGTCGTCTTGACCCTGCGACGGCTCTGCAAGAGTAGAAGGAAAACACGAGTCCAGCCGGGACCGGATTTGACAACCGAGAAGCATCTTTGCTGGTGACTTTCCACTTTGTGTAGAGTTCTTTGGTAGTTGCACAAGAGTCGCACTAAGCCCCGCCACGGTGGTCTAGTGGCTAAGGTACTCGGCTGCTGACCCGCAGGTCGCGGGATAATCCCGGCTGTGGCGGCTGCATTTCCGATGGAGGCGGAAATGTTGTAGGCCCGTGTACTCAGATTTGGGTGCACGTTAAAGAACCCCAGGCGGTCAAAGTTTCCGGAGCCCTCCACTACGGCGTCTCTCATAATCAAATGGTGGTTTTGGGACGTTAAACCCCACAAATCAATGAAGAGTCGCACTAAATTATCCTCCATCTTGCCTCCTTTCATTTTTCAAAGCCCCTCCTTTATGGTTCGCACTACTCTTTCGGCCACTCCGTTTGACTGGGAGTGGTAGGGGGCGCACCTTATATGTACTATGTTGTTGTTCTTTACAAATGTCTCGAATTCTTGGCTGGTAAATTGCGAACCATTATCAGAAACTAAGGTTCGTGGGACACCAAACCTGCTAAAAATAGCACGCAGGCAGTTTACCATGGTTTCACTGGTTGCGTGCACCAGCGGTATGGCTTCGATTAATTTTGTATGCGTGTCGACTACCACCAGAATTATTTTTCCTGTGATCGGACCCGCAAAATCTACGTGAACGCGAGACCACTTCTCATTCGTCACTGTCCAGCTGACTGGTGGGGCTGTTGTAGGCATCGGTAGGTTCTGGGTGCAGCTTTGACACGAAGCCAATATTTGCTCGATATCTCTATCCAGTCTGGCCACCAAAACAGCGAACGTGCAACAGCTTTCATAGCCAATGATCCCTGGTGCGTGTCATGCAGTAGACGCAACACTCGGGTATGAACCTCTTCCGGTACCACTATATGGTTTCCCCAGTAGAGTAGCTCATGAGCCACTGACAACTCCAACCTCTGGTCGAAAAATAGCAGGACCAAATGGTGTAAGCAGTTTTTTATTGTAGGCCACCCGTTCAGTGTATAATGCTTAACCTCGGGCAGGACAGGGTCAGTGACAGTCGAACCCTTCAGCTCACGTGTTGTCACTCCCCCTTCTTTGAGCGTTTGCAGGGACAGAACGTATTCGGCTGGTTCATCACCCGGGACAGGTTCCGCAGCTCGCTGGGGTAGACGGCTCAGGGCGTCGGAGTTGAACATCTGCCTCCCTGGAGTGTACTGAAGCTAGTATTGGTAGGCCCCGAGGCAAAGCGCCCACCGTTGCATTCGGGCGGCAGCCATCGATAGTGTCTGGCGGTCCGGTCTCAGCAGGCCCAGCAGTGGTTGGTGGTCGGTCACCAGCGTGAACTCTCGCCCTAGAAGATAGTCACGAAATTTTGTTACTCCGAAAATGAGCGCCAGCGCCTCTCGTTTTAGTTGAGAATAAGTTCCACTTTGCTTGTGTTAATGTTCTGAAACGGAACCCAATGGGTTCATAAACATTGCCTACTGTGTGAAACAGAGCTGCTCCGACACCGTGGGGGGATGCGTCACATTCCAACTTCAACTCTTTGTTTGTATCGAAAGGCACTAGCACTTGTGCATCTTTGAGCCTTTGCTTCGCAATTGTAAAAGCAGCTTCGTGCTGTTCCTTCCAGTTCCAGCGTGCATTTTTTTCTAGCAGCTGATATAAAGGAAAAGCGTAGTGGACATGCTAGGCAGGAACTTCTCGTAAAACGTCAGCATTCCAAAAAACGAACACAGCTCAGTAACATTGCGAGGACTTGGTGCCTCAACAATAGCGTCCACGTTTTTTTCTGTCGGGTGAAGACGATCTCGGTCGAAAAGATTGCCGGTGCGGATGCTATTCCGAACGGCAGCCTATTAAAGCAAAACAGGCCTCTGTGCGTGTTAATGACGCAGAATTTTCTTGCAGCTTCGTCAAGTGGTACTTGGTTGTACGCATTGCGCAGGTCAAGAGTGCTAAAGCATTCACCATCTCTTAAGTGAGCAAAGTTGTCCTCAATCACGGGCAACAGGCATTGCTCGGTGGC
Organism: Rhipicephalus annulatus; assembly: GCA_013436015.1. Classification (NCBI taxonomy): domain Eukaryota; kingdom Metazoa; phylum Arthropoda; class Arachnida; order Ixodida; family Ixodidae; genus Rhipicephalus; species Rhipicephalus annulatus. Next base: position 735,989 of record WOVY01011440.1, on the reverse strand, counting down.
ACAAGCTGGGTTCAGAGTGGCTTTAAAATCCCAGCAAATTCTGACAGTGCCGTCTTTCTTTAAGACCACCACGAATGGCGTTGCCCAATCGGCATACTTCACTGGCGACAACACTCCTATTGAAACCAGCCGGTCCAGTTCTTGCGTTACCTTATCGCGCAAAGCGTAGGGAAGGGGCCATGCCTTGCAGAATTCTGGAATGGCCCCTTCTTTTAAGTACAGACTGGCGGGGGTTCCCTCGATCAGGCCCAGGTTGGCAGAAAAGACAATCTGATAGTCCTCGAAGATGCTGTTGATGCGGTAGCTGCCGTCTTTGTCTTCCGGAGGGACGTCGCGTGCTGCTACCTGCAATATTAGAGCTCCTGCGTTGTCGAGTAAACGAAGCAATTCACGGCCGCATGGGCTTGGCCCCGCACAATCCAACACAGTCAGCAAACAGTCCACGGACACCCCTTCGTAGCGGACGCGCCACTGAAGTTCTCCGAGGACAGCTAGGCGGCCTACGTAGCAGAAAAGCTTCATACTATAGGCTCTCAGACTTGGCCACTGCCTGCGGCGCTTCTCAGAAAGTTCGTGAGAAATGACGCAGATCGGTGGCCCGGTGTCTACCTCCATTGGCGATTCGATGCCCCCCACGTGAATACTCGCCGAATTGGGGGTTCCAGAACGTTCTTTCTTTTAGACGCCAGTGTCCAGATATAGGTCGTTTCCATTTCCTCGTTAGAGGAGCCTTTTGAGACCGTCAAAGTGTTGGTTCGCCCCGTTCTAGAGCCGTTTGCATGTGGCGCACGGCTGCGGCACTTTCGTGCAAGGTGCCCTTTACGTTTACACTGATAACACCGTGACCTGGCCCTGGAACAGTCATCGTCCTCGTGTTTTCCACTACCGCATCTGCCACAGCTTTCGACTTGAGAAGTCTTCCGCTCCCGTTGTCGGTAAATTTTTCCAGAAGCGTCTACTTGTAGTAGTGTTGTGTCCTCCGCATTCATCTTTTTAGATCTGTTTCTGCACCTTCGGCTGCTATTGCTATAGCTTCTGCTTCTTCAAGCGTTAAGTCCTTTTTTGACAATAGCTCTTTCTGCAATGCACTAGAACGTACGTCGAAAACAATGCAGCTCTGTAGCATCCGGTCCAGTGCGCCTCTGAAGTTGCAGTTATCAGCTATCCGCGGAATTTTCACCAAAAAGGTATGCATAGGCTCCCCTTCAGCTTGGCACCGGTTGAAAAATTTGTATCTTTCAAAAAGTTTGTTCCTTTTTGGGTCATAATACTCGCTGAGCGTGGCCACTGCTTCTTCGTAAGTCAAGGAATTTGGCGCGCGTGGTGCTATTTTCCCTGCCAAAGTCTCTACCGTGTGCCTGCTCAATGCCGCCACAAGTAATGCTCTCTTTGTTGCTGAATTCTCAATGGCGTTCGCTTCGAAGAAAGCTTCCACCTTGATAGGGTACGGTTTACACTTATCTTTGCTTTCGTCGAAGTCTAGTGGCTTGAGATGGGCCATGTCGTCTCACGACGTGCTGCGGTCTTCGGGTTCCTTCTTCGCGACTAACACGTCGCCAATCCTCGTCGCCACTGTTGCATCGCGCGGGCCGCGCAAAGGCGCGCCGAAGAACAGAGCTTACGCCGGGCAGCAAGAGAGCAGAACTTCCTTTATTGTCAAGCCAGGCTCACTTATATTTAGTATGAACGCAAGAGAGGAAGGTAAACGAGGGAGAGAAGCGGCGATGGCTGCCGCCGAACGATAGCTGCGGCTGAACAGAACGAAAGATGCGCACGTAATCGTGCGCGCTGCGCAATGGTGGCGTCAGCGCAGAATATGCGACACCGCAACACTCCCCCTGTACACGATGAGGGACGTCGTCGGGCAAAGGCGACGGCTCTGCTGAAGCAACTGGGAAAAGGTGGCGTAAATGCAAGTTTCGTTGAGGCTGCAGCATGTCGAGATGGCAAAAAGTTCGCTGCGGTGGTCGTGGACCAGATGGGCTCGACTACGAACTGCACTACGATACGCACCACAAACCCCCAGGTGGTTGAACATGTGGCCATCACACTCGCTCTGCTAAATGGTCGGTGCGAAGAGGTGTACAGCGACTCCAAAGCCGCAGTCAGAGCCTTTCAAAAGGGCTGCATATCAACACAGGCAGCCAGGATCGTGAACAGCTCCACCAGCGATAGGATTGCCCCTCACATCATGTGTTGGTTCCCCGCGCCTGTCGGCTTCGTAAACGGCGTTGCACTGAACCCGAATGAATCGGCCCACACCGCAGCGTGCGTGCTCACTGACCACGCTGCTCTCGACCTGATGACGGCTTCAGTGCCGACGACGTGTGACATAAAGACACACCTACTACACACAACGGGATTACGAAGTATTACTACATGGCGAGGCGGGCATTCTCAATGCCACGTTCAAAACTCAACGAGCCCAGGCCGTCTCGTTGCGCTTACTTCAAACCCATTCGTACCCGTCGTAGGCATACGGAAACGCAATTTTTCCTCACAAATTTCCCGATGCCGCCTGCGCCGCTTGCGGGCAGACCGCTACACTAGCACACATGCTCTAGGAGTGCAGGTCGCTTAGACTAACTTATAGCAAACCCGAGTGAGATGCGCTTCTGCACATCCCAGAACTTCAGGACCAAATCCTGGCCGTCCAGTGTGCCCACGAAAGGGCCGTCAGGATAGACCTGCCGGTCCCCACATGAGAGTAGCTGCGTGACGCGTGGCAACCTCAGCGTCTGCACTGGACCATAATAAAGTTGTTCTCACTCACTCAATCACTCAGGTCGCACGTGGCGATGCATCGGCGCACTGAGCTAGCAAGGCCTGGCCAGAAGAAACGGCTCCGGACGCGCTCGTACGTGCGGGATACGCCAAGTTGTCCTGCCGTGGGAGCGTCATGATGTTCAGTGAGAACACAGCGGCGAAAATGCTTAGGCACAACAATGAGAAGGTCAGGCCTGTCTGGTCGGAAATTCCGGTGGTATAGCACACCTTTTTGAATGATAAAGCAGCGAACAGAAGCATCATTTGGGGAAGATTCCGTGCTGCTGATGATGTCAATCAGCACTCGATCGCGCTTCTGTTCTTCCCCATTGTTAAGGAAGTCGGACACTGACAAGATAGAGTTCTCTGCGGGCTCGTCATTGTACTCAGGATCGTCGACAGGGTACCGGGAGAGGCAATTGGCATCTTGGTGTAGATTGCCCGATCTGTAGACCACCGAATATGAAAACTCTTGCAGGCGCAAACCCCAGCGACCAAGGTGGCCTGATGGATCTTTCAGAGGGTTGAGTCAGCAGAGCGCTGGTTGTCGGTAACTACCAAAAATGGGCGTACGTATATATAAGGTCGAAATTTCGCCACCACCCATACAAAAGCCAAGCACTCACGCTCTGTGATCGAATAGTTACGCTCAGGTTCGAATAAGAGGCGGCTGGCATGTGCAATAACGCAATCATGGCCATGTTGTGTCTGAGCCAGCACTGCGCCAATGTCATGTCCTCTTGAATCTGTACAGATTTCCGTATGGGCAGCAGGGTTGAACTGTGCCATAATCGGAGGAGTAGTGAGAAGAGCGATGAGGGTCGAGAACGCAGAAGCCTCTTCGGAGCCCCATTAAAACGGGACGTTTTTCTTCGAGGATTCTGTAACCGGCTTTCAGAAATATTAGGCACCGCAAAAACATAGTCGATTCTTCGATCCCTCACAGACCCCACCACCACGAAAACAAAAACATTTCAACAATTACACATCCTAATACACGAGTATAGGGACGAACCCTCAAGACTTCTCAGTGAGCTCGAAAAACATTTCATTCCGACAGGCCCAACACCGCATTACCCTGAATATCCGCACGTAGACAATACAAATGAATTGTTGGGTGCAGATATCACGGTGGAGGAAGTACTGGTAGTGTTACAAGACCTGCACCGCAACACGGCACTGAGAGCAGACCACATTCAGTTCGCCACACTCCGCAACCTAAGTGATGCTGATACCGCCCACCTCACCGGTATATTCAATGAATACTGGCGCCAAGGTACGCTTCCTCAAGCGTAGCGACACGCCGATATTTCGTTAATTCCCAAGCCAGGCAAACCAGTTCAGGTTCAAAACCTACGTCCCATATCCATGATGATATGTTGGGTTTAACGTCCCAAAACCACCATTTGATTATGAGAGACGCCGTAGTGGAGGGCTCCGGAAATTTTGACCACCTGGGGTTCTTTAACGTGCACCCAAATCTGAGTACACAGGCCTACAACATTTCCGCCTCCATTGGAAATGCAGCCGCCACAGCCGTGATTCGAACCCGCGACCTGCGGGTCAGCATCCGAGTACCTTAGCCACTAGACCACCGTGGCGGGGCACGTCCCATATCCCTAACCTCCTGCATTGGCGAGCTGGTTGAGCACGTACTCTTGCGGCGTCTGTAGCCCATCTTAGAACAGCAATCCTTCTTCGCGCATTCTCAATTCGGATACCGAGCTCATCTGACGGCCAAAGATGCACTGTTAGAGCTACGGGAAGAAGTCCTAGGGCCTCCATCTCGCGGCCAAACGAGAGCACTCATTGCTTTAGATTTGAAGGGGGCCTTCCTTCATGTTGAACACGACCTCATCTTTCGCAATTTAGCCGAGCCGCATTGTGGAACTCGAATGTATAACTAAATCCGCTAATTTCTTTGGAATCGTACGGCCACTGTGTTAATGGGACCGCATCGGTCTGGTGCTATCCATCTTACACGACGTGGGATGCATCAGGGCTCCGTTGTTACCCCTACATTTTTAATATCGCACTGGCAGGGCTTCCCCGCTTTCTCGAAGAGATCCCCGATGTCGCCTATGCTATTTATGCGGATGACATCACTATCTTGTCGACACGGAGCTCTGATGGAGCCATCCAGGACTGACTGCAAAAAGCAGTGGATACTGTCGTTGAGTACGCTATAAGAGGAGGCTTGCAATGTGCTCCTTAAAACTCAGACCTCATCGTCATTCGCTCCTGAAGCAGTAACCCTCCTCCCCCAATTTTTGTGCACGTGGATGGCATACTCATACCACATGTCCCTCATGCCCGCATCCTTGAAATACACATTCAAGCTGATGGCAAGCTATCTACATCCATATCCTGAAAAAATCCGCCCCGCCCGCAGCTTTCCGGTGCTCCGCTCAACCTCTGACATCTAAAACATCATCGGTTTATGGTCACTTTCGTCGTTTTATGGACAATGCCGCCGACATCGCTAGGCCAGTCACAGATCTACCCACTCATTGGTGACACTTGCTGACCTATCCCTCTGGACCAGGGCCCTTTGGGCTTGAAGGACCGGAAAACCCAGCAGGGTCACCGCCCACTCCTTTCTGGTTGGGTTAGGGTGGGGGGAACAACTGAATTGAGCTGGCAAGTCCAAATGATGTGGTAGGTGTCAGCCTCCTGACCACAGTATTAGCACTTGCCAGTGAAGGATAAATCAAAATGTTGCAGGATTGCCGGGCAAAATAAAGTATTGGGGAAAAGCCTCAGGAAGATGCGTTCATTAACCTTCCCCAACTCCTTGGCAGTAGGTGGGTATTGCCGATGCTGATCCCTGCAATAGGTCTTAATATCTTTGAATGTCAGCAGATATCCACCTTCGGGTTGCAGACACTCAGGATCTAAAAGAGATTCCCGGTGAGCGAGTGCTCGGGCTGCCGTGTTGCGGCTTCATTCCCCATTAGGCCATTGTGCCCTAGAGTCCAGACTAGGCAACGAGGGGTAGGGTCAATTGCCCGGTTGCTATAGTTATGCAAAACTATTTCCGCTAGTGGTGAGATTCAACCAGATTCTTAATTTCGACATGCACCACAAGAATTTCATATGATACATTGAAATCGATGGTCGAAGGCAGCTAGGGCAATAGCTACCTCTTCCACTTGTGTTGTGCCAGGAGCTGTGAAATTGATTTCATCTACTTGCTTTTCCTCGTGAAATACAACTGCCGTATAACGCCTCCCACAGTCAGGAACAGCCACATCCACGTAAAATACATGGTGTTTATTGCAATAGTAACATTGCAAGGCGTCTGCCCTTGCCTAGCGACGACCACTAATGTCTTGTGTACCCATCTTCGTGGGGAGGCGTGGAACTCTTATGGCGCGTCTCCAGAGTTCGGGCAGTCGAACCCGCTCCTGTGTGAGGCCGGTTCAGCAGGTGCCATCCCGACTTTGTCTGTGTTAGACGTATGTATTGGTTCGTGACGTGTGCTTCCTTAAGCTCCTGGAAGGTGTTCACAGCCTCCCAGCGCGAGAATTCGTGCGTTAGAAGTTGTGACAGGTAGGTCAGGGGCCCTCTTAATCACTTTGTCGATGATTGCCTCCAATTTCTATGTATCATGCTTGCACATGTAGAGTAAGGGGACCACGTTTAAAATACGGCTAATTATGAAGGCATGAGCTAGCAGTAGAACATGCTTGCTTCGTAATCCCCCTCTCTTGTTGGAGACACGTCGGATCATTCTGCCCGCTTGGTCCGCATCCTTGCGAAGCTTTTGTAGTGTTCTGTCGACTCTTCTTTGATTGTGGATGAAGAGTCCAAGGATTCGAATCTCCTTAATCTCACGTATGGGGCGACTAGTCAAAGAGATACGCGGTTTGGTAGCGTCCTTAGGCGATGGCTCAAGATGCACAAATTCTGAATTGTTTGGTGCAGACTGGAGTCCACAGCGCTCTGCCTACCGGTCCAATACGTGAGCGGCTGCTTGCAGGCCTTCCTCCGTAGGCCCAATGTTTCCTTCCATGGCCCATATGTTGATTTCGTTGGCGTAGAGCGCGTGCTGCACACCTGCACACCCCTTTAGCTGGACCGGAAGGTGTATCATCGCTAGGTTCAACAGTAAAGGAGAAAGCAAAGCACCTTGCGGCGTCCCCTTAGCACCCAATTCGTAAGGTTCATATTCATTGTCTTCGATTCTGATGAGTGCGACTGTATCCGTCAAGAAATTTTTGATATAACTGAATGTGTTTGTGCCACAATGAGTCTCACTGGGATGTGCGAATGTAAGGCTGTATTTTATAATGTCGAAGGCTCCCTTTAGGTCTAATGCTAAGACAACCTTGTCGTTGTGAGGGTGCTCTGTTGGTTGTAATATGCCATGACTAAGTTGTAATAATATGTCTTGTGCCAATGGACGGAAGCCGAACGTCGTGTCTGCAAATGTGTTCCAATCTTCCAAACAATCGGAAAGTCTATCTCGCACAATGGTCTCCATTAGTTTGTCCACGCATGATGTGAGCGAGATAGGTCTCAAGTTGTCCGTATTGATTTCCTTACCTGCTTTCGGAATGAAAGTGACAAGTGATGTTTTTCAATTGAGTGGCAATGCATCTCCTCTTTCAATATCACATTAATGTAGCTAAGAAGGGCCTCATACTCGCGTTCAGAGAGTTTCGCCAGCAGCTTCACAGCAGCCTCTCTTCATTTTCACTAACGCCGCCTTGAGGTCATAGAAGTGGAAAGGCTTATCCATCTCTTCGTTATCTCTGCCAGCATAGAGATGTTCCTGATCTCGAGGGTCCTGTTTTGTGCAGAGATACTTGTCCCTTAACGCCTCGGCCGGTTGTGTTGTTGTGCTCTGAAAATTTTGTAGAACACGTTGAAAGTGTTTTTGTGCTTCTCCCCGCGATCGAGCGGGATCTATTAGGCTGCGGAAAAGCTTCCATGTGTTCCTTCCCGACTTCTGTTAGGCCGCTTGTCGCAACAATAGATCCGAATGAAATCAGCTAACTCGGAGGCATAATCAGCAGCCGGTTGGGTCAGATTTCTTATATGTATTTTTACCGCTCTTTTGTGCTTTTTTCGTTTCCATCTTTTTGTGAGACTGTGGCGAGCTTCCCAGAGAAGGAGTGCATGATTATCTACCACTGGGAGGTCCTCTGTAAAATGTATGCGTTTCTCTTCTTTCTTGAGGGTTGTCATAACATTTGGAGCCCATGAACTATATCCGTCATCGATAAGACTGGTCCGTCGCAGGTACTTACGGAAACCAGTGCCGTCGGATAGTTTAGACTGATTCGAGGGCCGTTTTAGGGGCCGGGTGCGAATACTGGTGTTAAGAATGCAGTGATCGCTGCCTAACGTTTCTTACGTGTTGTACTACTCAATGTGTTGTATGTGTTTGGAAAGCGTGAGACCGGGCCAAGTGGCTCGAGTCATAGAGTTTTCTATACGTGTTGGTTGTACTGGGTCAGCCTGGAGCGTTATGCCTAATGTGGGAATGAGCTCCGCTAGATTTCTAACGCGAACGTCCTCCTTATTGTAACCCCACACCCTGCTACGAGCATTGAAGTTTCAAACAATGAGTAAGGAATCCTGGCCACCTATCTTCATGGCCCAGCTGAAGATGTCCCCAAAAGTGATGTGTTTTAGCTTAGGGGGACAATAGATGTACGTATATGTAGTTATGGGTCAAAGCGTCGCAGTAGCGCTGTGACCATGATGTAGGATTATGTTGCCTGCAGGTCGGGGTCCACCTCTTGTGCCGTGTATGCTTTTAGATGCGGAAGCATCTTATACTCGCGCCTTGTAGTGCGCCGTCCGCGCCATCCGCACCGCTTCTTGAACATTCGACAGCTGACGCGCGCGCATGCGCCGTCGCCCACCATCTGTGCCGCGCGCGCTTCTCCTTCGAGAACATTCGACAGCTGACAGCGCATGCGCCGTCGCCATCTGTGCCGCGCGCGCGCTTCTCCTTCGAGAACATTCGACAGCTGACAGCGCATGCGCCGTCGCGCTGTATATATACTCAAGGCCGGCGCTCGCTCGCTCAGTTGCCGCTCGTCCGTTGGTTTGTGCGGCGCGTCGACGTCCGAAGTCGCCGTGAAATGAATGCCAACGAATCCACAAACACAATGATCGACGTCCCTTCGACCAGCGCCGCCCTTTCGCATACGTGTGTACGTGTTCACTCTTTAACACCCCCTCCTACAACCAAGTTAACCAATTTAGCCATCGACCCAAGTAAGTCGCAATTTAACACCCCATTTCACAACCACGTTAACCAATTTAGCCATCGACCCAAGTAAGTCGCAGTTTAACACCCCGTTAACCAATTATATGCTCCGCATCCTCCTCAGTGTTCCCCCGAGGGAAGCTGTGGGCAATTTTTTTGTGCAAGTATTCATGTAGATGGATCTCGCTGAAATGTATTGTACTCGGTAATTTGGGCTGAATCCCCTGGTTTTTGTAAATTTATTTATTTATTTATTTATTTATTTATGAATACTGCAACCCTAACATAGGGTTTTAGCAGGGTGGATACACATTTGCTAAATTAACAAATCGGCAAACAAGTAAATATAAAACAGGTGAGGTATGTACACAAAAAGACAATGGTTTGCAATGAACAGTCATAAGGGCACATAATGAAATCAGCGCTATATTCAAGTTGGTCACGAGTGGGGAATTGCTACAGTGATAGAAATAAAAAGCAGGATCACATATCAGACACTCACTGCTGGAGCTGCGCAGCAAAAGGATTCAAGGAAGACTGGGAAACAACTTCATTACTAAGGTTATTCCATTCGATGATTGTCCTCGGAAAAAATGAATATTTGAACGTGTTATTACGGGTGGAGAATGGGGTTATTGTAAGGGAATGCCTCTGTCTTGTGGCATATCCCGTGGAGAAATTAAGTATGTGTGATAAGTCTAACTTATAATAACCTTTAACTAACTGAAAGAAAAATTTCAATCGTAATACTTTATTCCTTTGTGTAGGTGTTGAAAGATTGGCTTTTGATAATAAACGTGTCATTGAAGTGCGGCCGAAACTAGCAGCTATCGTAAAGCCATCCAATATGTAGCAGCTATCGTAAAGCCACGATAGCTGCTACATATTGGAACGTTTCTAAGTAGAGGCGAAAACGGGTGCGCTTTGCGCGACCACTGAAGCCCCTACAATTCCACTGTACGACTGCCAGTGATTTCTGTCTTGAGTTAGTACTCTTCTGCCTAAATCACGGTGCCATTATTAGCACTATAAGAAGCTGGCTGGCTCTCCACTTCCTGAAGGGCGGGAACAAGCGAAACGTCTTCAGTACCTTCCTCCTCAATATTGCGGTAAACTTTGGAAGGCCAACCCACCTTTTTTGCGGGACTAGCCTGATTAAACAATTTAGGACTAGCCTGAATCCAGGCCTTGTCATTTTGGGTCATAGCGGTGATTTGCTGAGTGAGTGTAGTCACCAGCTGTTGCATTTGGGCTTGTATAAATTGCGCAAATATTGTCGGAAGTGGTGCCATTTGGTCGGTGACACTTTTTTCGAGAGCCGGCATGCGACTTCCCAAGGTTCTAATGAGAGGGCCCAACGTCACTGGTCCCATGCCCGAGCACAGTGAGGCCTATTTATCACCGCTATCCTGAGTGCCTGGTGAAAGCGATTTTGCCTTTTCGCTTTGGACTGTATTAATTTTCTGCTCTTGTTGCCAATTTTCAGTTCGTAGAGATGCTAATTCTTTCTTAAGCTCCAGTTCTAAAGTTCATGGGGAGAGAGAGGAGGTGGTGGTGACCCTTACACTGTTGCTCACCTTGTTTGTGGCCGCTTTTCTGTTATCAAGGGGCGAGAAGTCCCCTTTCTGATAAAATGACGTCTTGACACTTTGTCCAGATTTGTTCCCGTTGTTGGCCACCTCAGATGCCTTCTTTGCGGGAGCAGGCCCGGTGGCTTGTCTGCACTTGCCCTTCGATGCACCTCTGTTGACGGAAGCCTTGCTCGTCTTTCTTTTAGAAGCACCTTGTTACTTTCCTGGCCGTTGAAGTCGGCGGAATTTTTCCTTGTGTTTGCGGATCCATTGAGATGGATCTCTCCACAAATTATACATGAAGGGGTGCACTCGGGTTCAGCTAGGACCTACTCGGAGGCCACAATACTCGCTGGCTACAATAGCTTCATCTTGCGACATCTAGATGTGGGCAATTCTTTATTTAGTGACCTTTTGTCCCAGAGAGGTGCCAGGCTGGAACGGCCTTCTTATATTCCCTAAGAAGTGTGCATTCAAATTTGTAGTGAACGCATCGGGTCACTCTATAAAAAGCTCGAGGTCAATATCAGCTACGGCGGGTTCTCTTTAGGGTAACTGGCGCTCCGCTCTCGTCCACATAGCCCATCTTCGCCACTGAGGAGATGCGTTTGTAAGAGATAGGACGGAGGTTTATTTACATGGTAGTTGAAAGATAGGAACTATACATAGATTCAGCAGGTTTTGCTATGTACAGAGGTGCAGCTCGTGATTCAGCAATTATTAAAAAAAAGTCTTCGGCTGTATAGCCCGCCGTCCCCTTACACGGAGGTTCAAAGAAGACGGTGACCACTCTTGCCACAAATCAGGTGACGAAGTTTCAGTGGTCTACCCCACAAAAAGGTGCAGATATTGCACAACTCGGCTGGGCGAAAAGATCCAATGGTAGTACGAGCGCACCACTTAATGACGCACCCGGCCCACGCCTTGAAGGCACCGCAGGGTGAGGAGGTAGAGTCCGGAAAGAAAAAATTGAGCTCCTCCGGGCAGATGGCCGTTGGCATGAACGTCAGTAGTGGTCCATGGCTGCTTTCAGCTACAGGCTTCCAGAACTCTCTCGATCATGGCAGTCCAAACGCTCGATCCCTGAGAATGGCTTCTTCGACATCTTCCCACGCTTCCGGACTAACGGTGCTTTTGTGACGATTTTGCGTCGGCTACGACAGCCGAGTCGAGAGGTTGGCTCTATGAGAACTTCAACAGTGGCGCCGTCCCACGCTGTTCGAATTCGTTCAACAAAAGGGTTGTCCTGTGAAGCTTTCGTTGTGACCCGACCACTACCTGGAACTTCTACAGTACAGCGTCTAGCCGACTGGGCGCCGATGGGGTTGAAAACAATCTGGCAGTTCTGCTTACGCACCATGGCGTCTGCTGAGACAAACTGCCGGGCCAAACGTATTAACTCTCCGGCCCATGAAAGTGAGCACCACCACGTTAGATGTTCCGAATTTTCGCATGAACGCCAGCTCGTCCTCGCACCAAACCACTTTGCCTTTAATTGATGCCGTTGTCTCGTGGGCCCGCAGAGTGATGACTGCCTCGACACACTTCACCATTGAGTTTTACATATCTCCGCAGAGGAACGGAGGCTGATCCCACGTTGAGGTCCCAATCACGGGTCAATGTGTTTGCGGCCTCCACATGTTGCGTCCTGCAGACAATCAGGTTCTGTGTCCACACAGGCCAAACATCGAAGGTAGCGGCAGCTCGGCCACCTACCTACTGGGCAATGGCAGTGCCCAGATCTTCAGTCTCAAAAGCCATCTTCAGGTGCAGAGTTTCACGGTGCTTCAACGCCACGATGATATCATCTGCGCTCATCTTGGGAGTGTCACGTGAACGCCACTTAATCAGGTTACTCTTCAGTTGTGCGGTGCAAGCACAGCCGTTGGTGACGGAACCACTGGGTTTCTCGGCAGTCGGTGCGGACATTATCTTCTGCTGAGCAGCTTTTCATCGTAGCGTCACGAGGTGGAAAAGTCCTTCATCTTCAGTTTTTGTGGGTTTATGTTCGGTGGCAAAAGCCTGCTGCACATAAATTTGAGTCCAGGCCACGAAAGCTGGGTCGTAGCCGCGATCGGTAGTGGTCGCCATCGTACGGAGTCTTCAAGGAAGGCCCCGCACCGCTTGAGCAGACGCTTACCTCAGCGGAGGTCAGCTCCTCTCGGTGTGGCCGAAAAACAAATCGGGCAAAATATGGTTAAATTTTGTTCCACCTGCGTCGAATCGGCGTCAGCAGGTTCCTCGTGAGGTTATGAGATGGTTCTCGACGCATTCCAAAAGGTGACATTGAAGTTTCCGCGGTTCTTGGCAAAAATTTTCTAAGCAGCGTCCCTCCTTTGTGATTTGGAGGAGTTGGCCGTCGAAGCAAAAGGCATTCAAGGCGAAATTATCGCCGCGCGTGCCTATCGCCCGCCACCGCCAGGAAGCGAGGCCCCTGAACTGTGCTGTAGGTGGGGAGGCATCATGGCCCTCCCCAACCGCAAACGCCCGCCGGAGCTGCTTTTGCTGCTACCGTTACAGGCGGGCGCCCTTGGAAGATAAGCGATTGGGCTTTAGATCCTTATACGTACGTGAGGCGCGCAGCCTATGCTGCATCGCAACTCGACACGCGCGAGAAGGGAAGAAATCCGACCCAGTGCATCACCGGTGGTGACGTTCATCAGAGCGGTTCGTTTGATCAGGGGGCGAACAGACCCCAGCAGCTCGGAGCTTCTCCGTCTCAGGAAAGGAACCGCAATGGAGTGCGCTGCTTCCGCTGCCATTAACGAGGGCACATAGCGAAGCACGGTATCGCGTTTGTGCCTCCTTCGAAGCAGGGAAACAGCTGCGCGGGCCATTCGTGAAGGCACGAGAGGCCGAACCCTTGCTTCTTTTTTCTTCGTACTGGAAAAGCAGTCTTGATGATGCGCAGGTGCCGTTTTTTTCAGTCACCATTGCCGGCCATGAATTTTCAGCGTTGCTGAACATGGGCGCAAACGCTTCGGTATTTGGCGAACAGGTGTTCTCCCAAATGCAGAAGCATTGGGTGCGCTTGCGGGACAGCCGAACTACATTTCCTCTCGTGAAACGCGTGGCCCAGTTGGCGGGCGCCAAGCAATTGACTGTCAGATGGGGAGGCCAATTGAGACGCACGCGTTTCGTTTATCTTGCAAGGCTCAGTGTTCCTATGATTATCAGTTGGGACTTTCTCGTAAAAACCGGTATCAAGGTCCACATTGGAAATGGAGGCTATCGTGACGGACCTTTTTTTCAAGCTAAAGCCAGTCATCAGCCCACCGACGTTTTCTGTTGCCTGTGAAGTAGAGGCGTGGAAATCGTGTCGCGTGCAAACTTCGGGGACAGACCCCAGCGCTATGCACTCGTCGGCTCAAAATCCCTATCGGGATTGAGTGGCACGACTCGTAGAAGCTCAGCATTCCTTTGATTGCCTGTGCAACTCAAGTGGACGCTATACAGATGGCTCGTCTGTCAGCACTGTTACGCGAATATGATGAGCTCTTCACCGATCACCCAGGCTGTACCGATTTGGTGAGCCATTCAATCAAAACTGGCGACGCGCTTTCTTTCAAGTGTAACCCTAAACCCGTGAGCCTGGCCAAGACGCGGGTAATGGACGGATCGCTAAACCAGATGCTCTCAGCCGGCAGTGTTCGCCGTTCGTTCAGCGCCTGGGCGTCTTCAATTGAGTTGGTGCCCAAAAAAGTTAGCATTCATCACCTGTGCCTAGACAACTTTTATGATCGGCCTGCCTGGCTTGGCACCGTTTTAACGGATGAAACGTTGCGGCTGAGCCTATCCTGATTTTTTTTCCAAATCATTGCTTCCAGAGATGCACCAAGAGCGACGACAACACAAAAGTCTTTCGTCTAATTATCTCAAGTTATCGGCACCCCTCGTAAATCCATTTGCACACGCCTGACCAACCGACAGATTAGGACAAGTTGTTGGCAGTCGAGGCAGCTTGATTTCTCGTCAAGGTGTCCCGGAAAAGGGGCCCAGCGTCTGAGAACTATCTGCGTATGCATTTCCTACTTTTTACATGGTGTGTCTGGCACCACATACCCATGACTGCAATGAACTACAGAGTTCATTTCCATGTAGGAGTCAGTGCCTTCGTGCTGGGCTGTTTCTCGCATGGTGTGCAGCGTTTTTTTCGTCGCCATGGGATGAACTGGTCGTTCCCCTTCCCTCTTTCATGGATCGGGAAAAAGTTGGTGTTTCACCTTCCCTTTGCAGTGTGGAGGTGAAGATGGCGGTTTCACTGGACTGTCCTGGCCTTCAATGTTTTCCTGTGCAGAAAATTCTGGAAAGGCCAAGACATAAAACGCGAGCGCTGAGACGCTCCCGACAAGCTCCGAGAAGCTCACAGAAGATCGAGAGCTTCCATAATGCTAACCCCCATCATGTAACAACACACTACCTATAAATATTGTAAAGAAATGTTACTGTTAACAGCTCCAGGTTCCTCTCCTTGACATCTCCCCGAGACTCGGGCTGGCTCCGGTTTTCTAGGCAGACTCTCGACTACATCAACTGGATGGTAGCGGTGTGACGCAGTTGAGAATCGGATGACTTATGCTTGACTCGGGCCTCAACAGTATGGTGAGTGCTTGACTGTCTATGAATTTTACCAGGTTTTAGCTTTTGAAGTTTTCTAAAACTCTGTGTATTCTTCTGTGTATATAGGCTTTGTTGTACCGTTATCATACGTCACAGCTATTCACCAATTTTTGAGTTTCATATTCTAAACCGGCAGTAATGTTAACGTACGTGTAGGCTTCGCTGGTTCGCTACCAAACATTATGGCAGAAAAGTCCTCACTCATGAAATATCATGGAGTTAGTAAAGAATCTAGAAAGACCAGACTTGTTACTACTGTCTAAATAGCTGGACATTAAGGTGGGGAGAAATGAGAAAGAGCCACAGCTAATTAGGGCGATTGAAGGGGTAATGAACAAAAACTTTGGCCTAAGGTTTTTGTAGTGCAATGCGTTGCTGTAGGACTGATACTCATGACACGACACATTGTTTCCAGCAGCACGCGATAGATGACTAATACACAGGTCGCTCATTACCAATCAGTTTCGGTTTCGGTTTGAGAGAGCTCCAAAAGGTGGGTGCAACTGTCGCCACCTAGCGTGTGCAACTCTTGACCAGGTCAGCACGCAGACCTGTGACGCACTTCCGCACAATCCGCACAAAGAATTACTTTCGAATATGAAACAGCACTGGGATGTCGTCAATCACAAAATTTTCTAAGCGTGCGCCACGGCCACGCACTCGCAGCCAGCCACCGAGAAATATAGACTTCGATAACTAATGCAACAAAAAACGGCGCCTATGACGTCATCATAGCTTGTTTTGTTGAGCGCAGCGTGGTGACGTGAAGTAGGGGATCACTTCGGGGACACCTCCGGGGCGTCTATCGCCCTATAGAGTCGGTCGCTCACGAAAACTTCAAAATTAATTTAAAATACCTTCCTAGCTATATTCGCTGTTGCAATCTTGCAGATGATATACGAATGTTCACAATAATTGACTCCGCAGGCTATCTCGGCCGCGAAATTTTGTTTGAGTACCCCTTTAATGAGTATTGCGCAGAAGACGACGAAATTGAAAAATGTTAGGATGAAGTGGAAAAACAGAAAAAGGAGGCCGAAAGAAAGCTAAAATGGGCTGAGGAAGACAGGATAATTGAGCGAAGACAATTGGCTTTAGGAATATATGAGGCCTCAAGCAACCCATATAACGGGAAACCACCCTCCGATAGGAAAGCTAAAGATTGTCCTGTGGAAACCACATCCACAGAAGGGCGCTCAGCAGATAAAGTGAAACAAATGATGATTAATGCTAGCAAGCCGGTCGTATGCAGCCATTGAAATGAGCCAGATCACATATTGATCGACTGCACGTAAGCCTAAACGTGTTCTTTTTTGGGTAGACAGCAGCGCAGTAATCAGGCGCAATTGAAACTGCTCGTTCAGGAGTCAATCAAGGATAACGTACTGCAGCGCCCAGCAGCAACGTTTGATTTTGTACATCCCTACTCCTGGGAAAATGAAGTGACCTCAGGAGAACGTGCGTGTGCACGTCAAGGAGTTGGAAATAAGTGTGTGTCTGCCGTTAGCCAGCGTTGAGAGTCAGGGACCATCTCGGACTCCTCACCACAAAAACTGTGTGTGTCCCAAAACCTGCCCGAGCATTACCTCTCTCAGAATGACGTAAATATGCTATTGAAAGGCCTTTAGTTTGATGGCGAATCGGCGACAGCTCTAACACATCCGATGGCCTGTGAGTCTGCTCATAAGATTCCAGAAGCAGAAAGCGATAATTAAAGGCAAGTGGACTGCAAAGGTGTAGATCATGAAGCGCTTAGCTTAGGACGTGAGGGAGAAGTGCTTAGCATAGCGCGAGATAATGATGCGCTTAGATTAGCATGAGGTGATGAATTTAATCGAGGAGAGACATCAGCAGGTGAGCCGGCTAGCTTATAACGGGTCAGGTGCCCCATTGGGTAAGAAGCGCAGACACCGAAAAATGACGGCGAAGAGAATGCAGTGGAGCTGTCCGGCTATTTTGGCAGTAATACCAAGGGCAACGTACATCCTAGTATTGAAACCGAGGTTTGGAGTATTTGGTGCCATTCCGAAAAAAAAAGGCACCAGCGAACACGTAGAGGAAACGCCAAGGTTTAAAATGCCTCGAGCAGTGGTCAGAAGTCCCGAAAATGTGGGATGAAAATAAAAAGTTGATGGTCCCTCTGAAATTTATATTGGGCGTGAGGCGTGTCGCAAAGGCAAAGAAATTGAGACGTCGAAGTGGCTGCCTGGTCTCATCGCCTTCGGTGCAGAATAGACAGTGGAGCAGAGCAACGATTCACGTTCTCGGGAATGACAAAAGCTGTCCCCCTGCTTCGCGAAGGGGGATTCCGCTGGGCTGGGAAGCATACAAAGAGGAAGAGCAACTGTCAGTATGCCTGGTTGTCTAAGTGTGGAAGCCACGGAACAAAGCTCAGCGCCCCTGAGTGCTTCGGACCAGTCAGCCCTTTGTCCCCCAGTCTCGATCTGGCCTTGGTTGACTGTGTTATGATCGTCCCCCTAGAGCCCATCTGATAGGGTACCGCTTAATGTTTCAGACATGGTAAGGATAGTATTAATATCTCTTGTAACCAGGTTTTGATTGTTCTACTTTTTAATGTTTCTATGTGTGCCGATAAGCAAGGAATATGGCGATTTTTCTAGTTTCTTTGTCCTCCTCATTATAGCAGCCGACATTAGGATTTGTTGGTTTGTTTGTGTTTAGCAAAACTTAACACCCGAGTTGAGGGTTCACCTCCCATAGAAGCTTATCTGAGTTTACTCGTATGCCACTTGGTCCTTGATGTTTCTGCGACTTTTCGGATGCTGATGGATCACATCCTCTGGGGAGCAAAGTGGTCTTACTGCATGCGCTACCTCGACGGCATCGTGATTTATTCACGAACCTTTCAATAACACTTGGCTCACATTGCCGATGTGCTCGAGAGGGTGAGAGCGACCGGAATGAAGTTAAATCCCGTGAAGACCCATCTTGCCCAAACCCGAGTTCTGTCACTCTCCTTTACGCTGGGCGAAGGCTCCATTGAGCCAGACCGGGAGAAACTTCCAGCAATCCTCAATTTCTCCAGGTCCAAGGACGCACGCCGCCTACGGCGCTTTCTCGGAATGGCCAATTTTCACCGATCGTTCGTTCCGTCCTGTGCCCGAGAGCAGGTGCCCGTGACCAAGCTCTAGAGTAAGTTAGCTGAGGGGCGATGGGGACCTGAGCAGCAAGATGCAGTTTGCCGTCTGTCTACTGCCATTGCGGAGACAGCGCAGCTCAAGCTCCCCTACCTGACCAGACCATTTGTTGTCGAGACTGACACAAGCGATCTGGGATTAGGAGCAGTTCTCCTGCAAGAATACGATGGTGTGTGGCAGCCGCTACCCTTTACTAGCCACTCGTTGATACCCGCGGAAAAGAATTATTGCATTATCGAGAGGGAGTGTATTCCCATCGTGTTTGCACTGCGGAAGTTTTATGTCTACCTTGATGGGACGATGTTTGTGGTGCAAAGAGATCACAGTGCGCGTAGCTGACCGATGCGACTTCTTGAGCCTGCAGGCAGACTAGCGTGCTGGGCTTTAATAATACAGCATTATGGCTTTTGAGTGCAGTATCAGAAGGGGAGCACTACCGTAGCAGCTGACACGCTATCTCGTGGCCCAGTGTATACGGGGAACCTGGGTCCCGGTGCGACAAGCACTATCAGTTGGGGGACTACGCTGACGAGAACACCCTTACCGCGGGCCAGGCCAGCAGCACACCGCGAAGCGGGCGAGAGCGATAGCGATCGGGAAGCGAACCCATGACGCCGACGATAGCGGATGCGATGGTTGTCCCCTTTGGGACAACGGGAATGGCTTTTAACAGACAAGATTTACTGAAGACCCAGCAAGGCGATCCGTCTTGTCGTGAGTGTAGCGATGGTCTCAACGCGACGGAGCGCCGATACGCTGCTGGTAGTGCGGCGGGCGCAGGGGCACAGGCCCCCATACGGATACACATTTGCTGGGCCCTGATGGACTCCTGCTGAAATACATAGCCACCAATGAAGAGTCTGTGGACCCGTTTAAGGTGGTTATGCCCAAATGTCTAAGAGGCGCTTTGTTGGGAGTCTCTCGTGACGAGCCCACGGCTTGTCACCTGAGCGGCTCTAAAGTTTTTTTTTGCAAAACTGAGTAAGGATTATGACTTGGCTTCGGCATGAAGCGTGACATTTTTCGTTATTGCCGTTCCTGCCACGTCTGTCAAGCGGTGAAATCAAGGGGTGGCAAGCCGCCCGGCTTGATGAAACCGATTGTTATTGAGCGTCCGTGGCAAGTAGCCACCTGCGATCTAATGGGGCCGTTCCCCAGGAGTAAGCAGAGTTTCATACATCTGATTGTAGTCGTTGATCATTTTTCCAAATGGGTGGAGTTGTTTCCGCTGCGGAAAGTGACAGCGCGAGCGGTGCTAGTGAGGCTACAGAAAATGTTTTGTCGGCTCGGCTTTCCGAAAAGACTGATCACGGACAACGCGTCATAGTTCATCGCTCGTGTGTTTGGTGATACGTGCCGTTCCCTAGGAATAAATCACTGCACCACTTCGCCCTACCATCCCCGGTTAAATTTGACGGAGCGAACCAATCGTACGCTCGAACCGATGTTGGCGGCCTTTGCCGAAAGTCAAAAGGATTGGGCAGACTATTTGAGTGAACTCGCGTTTGCAATCCGAACCTCCGAGAGTCGCTGTACTCGTTTCTCTCCCGCCTTCCTTAATTTCAGAAAGAAGTTGGCAAATCCGGTGACCAGTGTAATGCAATGCCAACTCGGAGACGAGGAAGAACCGGCAGACTGTTCTGCTTACTCTTCAGCACTTCGGGAAAGGTGTTGTCGAGCTCTCAGTACAGCAAGGCAGAGTTTGGTATTAGCCAGGACCGAGCAGAAGAACCAGTACGACCGGAAACATAGTCACCTTTTATTTAAAGTAGGTGATCTTGTCCTGAAGCGCAACAACGCTTTTAGATACGCGAACAAGAGTTTCTCAGCTTTGCTCACTCTGAAGTAGCTTGGCCTGTACCGAGTGGAGAAAGCTTGGATTCCGCTCGCCTACGCTTTTAAGATTCGCTTTCAGGAAAACTCAGCCGTGTCTACATCACAAGCCTGAAGGTCTGACGAGAATGCACCAGCGCCCAGTGACACTTCGCGCATGCAACGGCGCACAACCGGCTCGGCGGACAGCATTCAGACCACGCACCCGTACACTCCGAGGAAGCCGTCACTTAGTGATTTCCCGCCAGACGGCAGGCTTATTTCCGCAACCAAATGCCCTCAATAATACTGTCTAGTCTCAGTTAGCTAACCTTTTTATGGCCAGTGCTTGCAAGGAAGTTGATCGTGCAGAGTTTCTGCTGTTGATTTTCCTTTGAATATTCATGTTGACCAGATGTTGATTCTTTGTGTCTTTTTTTCTCTTCGCTGGCGGAGGGGGTCGTGAATTGGTGTTTTAGCATAGAGAGAGGGACAAAGGACTCAATGTGCCTTCCTTCGCGTGGCGCGTTTGGAAGGACCCGATCATTGGAGATGTGTGTGCCTGTGTACGCGCGTGGTGCTTCTCTACGTGGGTGTGACGACAACTTAGGAAGTCACCGACCCTTACACCGCCTTGAATTCTGGAGGTGTTCAGAGATCCTTGGTCGTCAGGCAGCCCGGCTGTGGCCTGCTACCGGCCATCGTTAAGAAGCTCTGCTGCCTTTTCCATCACGGTTCCTACCCAAGGCCAGCTGTAGCAGACGCTGTGCACGGCTCTCTACCCACGTCAGGACGCCTCGCAGCCAGTTTATTTGGTGACCGTGATTCCAGTAAAAAGGCTGGCCGTCGCAGCGAGGTTCATTCGGACCACCACGTAGGCGGCATTCATCGGACTCGCATGCCTGTCATTGACATCGACGAGACGAAGGTGAGCCCGTTCCTCGCATGAGGGCCTCGATCAGTCTTCTCGCTTCGCACTCTCAGATCCACCTGGTCACCCAACCCAAACATTATGTGACCCTTCCCCACCACGCGTGGACGCTCCCCCGCGTGAGCATCATGAACTACCGTTAACTCCCTTCCGCGGCGCCATTGTATTTCTCAAGCGCATTGTTTGTTATTTCATTTTTTCTTTAGCAGCAGTTGCAGGGCTAAGCTGATGCTAGCTGTTGCCGATTGCATGACGTCTTTGCATGCATGGGCAACGACTGGCTGCCTTTGCAGACCGGTATATAGGGTGGATTAAACAGTGGAAGATGTGAAGATCTGAGGCGCGCCCACGACCATTTCGCGGGCGCTCTCTCGTACAACCGCTCTTTTTCCTTTCCCGTTCTCTTATAACGGCGCGTGGCGATATATGGCACCACGCGCGGGTGCGGCGCGTGTTCTCCGGGGCTGCAAAACTCAGCGAGGCCAAGTCACGTGCGCGCCAGAAAGGACCTCTCCTTCGTTGGTCGGTGCCTGGTAAGCACGTGGTTTTCCTCTGTCTGCATTCCCTTTGGTAATCACCGGACTGCAGCCCGCCTGGGTGCCTAGGCATCCCCGACGCTCGTGTGGCAGTTTGGGATAGTTGGTATGACATCACGATTGTTATAGCGCAAGAATAGTACGATGACAAAAATAGGCAAGAAGGAGACGAGCATTTTACCTGAGCGTGAGCTTTGGTACCATACGCTAAGCCAACAGTGGTGCCGAGTGCTTTAGGTGGTCGCACCACGTCAAGCCGCACTTGCCGTAGGGCTACGCATACGAGGTTTGTCCTAACTCCCGTGACCATGCTCAGTGCCCATCGTGAGAGTGCGTAGCATAGCCGCGAGGGATCTATACCAGACCGCTGGGTCAAAGCTTGCCATCGCCAGCTGCGACGTGCTCGCGTTCTCCCCTTTATCGTGAACATCCACCTGTAGGAGCCTTTGCTCCCCTCGTTCCTGAACTGGACGTTAGACTGTTGTTTGGGGGTGCTGCCAAAGACAATAAAGTGTTTGTGTATTGCTGTTAACCAAACACGTTCTGTTGTGCCACGCAGCGCTAAACGCTTTGTAAGTTGAGCGCGCACAGAGCGGTATGCCACACGTGAGTAGGTTACGGACACGTAGCCCTGCGGCTCACTAAGCCTGGACTCGCGGTGACCTTCCGCTACGGTAAGTAGCGAGGTCACCACACCTTGATCTGCATAACACTATGGTTCCCAAGGACATATACACACAACGCCATCTATTCAGCAAATCGTAAACTATAGGTGGCTACAAACCTACAGAGGAGGGAACGACCCACGGCTTAAGAAGTTTGACCCTTCAAATGTTACCCTCTTGTCAAGAGGATGCCTTTTTCACTGCACTGCTGAGTTCTGATTCGCGGATTCCATCCCGGTGATGGCAGTCAAATTTAACTGCTGGCAATACGAAAAAGATGACAACATATCCACCGAGTAAATGGTGATCAGTGAAGCGAAGCGTTCATCCGTCTGTTCGTGCATCTGTCCGGCTGTCCTTGCGTGGGTCAGTCTAGCCATCTATGCGTACATCTATCCGTCCGTCCATCTGTGAATTCCTCTGCATTTTGTCCATCCGTCCGTTCGTTTTATTCTGTCTGTCTCTCCGTTCATCCGTACGTCTGTCTGCACGTCCGTTCGTGCATCTCTCTTCCACTCTGTTTGTCGGTCCATCTGTCCGTCCGTGTGTCTGTTTGTCCGTTCGCCTGCCTGTCTATCTGTCTGTCTGGTCGTCCGTACGTCTGTCTGTATGTATGGCTATCAATCCGACAGTCCATCTAATGAACACTCCAAGTACAGCCATCTCCCATCTTTTCATCTTATGCAAGTAACGAGATCTAACAGACATTCCAAAAACTAAACGAGAGTTGGCTACCTATTAGGTCGAGGACGCACGACCCACGACTGAACAAGCTTCGCCGCTAAAAATACTTTGTAAGCTACCCTACTCTTTGAAATAAATGGCTGGTAAAGATAGTCGTATGTGGGTGCACTCGTGCATTTGCGAAACCACAAGAGCTAGCTGTTTCCGATAGCACATGTCATTCGCTGGCGTTTCTATGAACATTGCGGTAGGCTCCTAAGGAATAGTAAAGGCAAATATGGTG
Source organism: Rhipicephalus annulatus (assembly GCA_013436015.1). Classification (NCBI taxonomy): domain Eukaryota; kingdom Metazoa; phylum Arthropoda; class Arachnida; order Ixodida; family Ixodidae; genus Rhipicephalus; species Rhipicephalus annulatus. The sequence continues at coordinate 712,737 of WOVY01011440.1, read as the reverse complement.
CTCTTTGAGACAAGTTCCAGTGGCGCCGTGGCTGAGCCAGTTAAAGCGCCTGTCTAGTAAACCGGAGATCGCCTGTTTGAGTCTCAGCGGCGCGTCTTCTATTCATTTTGCATGGGGACTTTTCTTTTTGGTCATGGTCTCGCTTTTGACTAATGTGTTTCTTGAAAGAAAATAATAAGTATTTTCACACCTTTTACGAAGTGGCTTCTTTTGTTTTCATGCATATGTCTACAAAAATAGGGCTTCATATAACAACGACAACTTATATGCGGAGAACAACGAAGCGATACATATTCCCGTCATAATAGTCGTTTCTGTGAAAGGGCAGTGTATGATTCGAATCAATATTTTTCGTCTTCTGGACAGCTAATTCCTTTTTATCTAACACCCAACAGCAGTGTATTCTTAAGAAACAGCACTGTAGCAAAACTGGTGGGAAATAATAAAGTAACTCTCCGTGGAAAAAAGCTATATATAAAGATATTTTTACATGGAGGTATTCACCACTGTCGGCTGAAGTACCGATCACATCATGCCATAACTCGATGCAATTGGCCAAGGTCATGGGCGTCCAGAGGTGGTTTGAGAGGAACAACGGCCCCTCCTCAAGATAGTTTTCGTGTTTCGTGCACTGCTATAGCAGATCCGAAAGGAGATATTTTACGAATGCTATAAATAGGCTGGAACAATATTTTTAAGGATGATGTAGCGAAAATAATAAGAAACCCGTTTACATGCCAACTTCGTCGTTCTCTTTTTTGTGGTTAATGTAACTTAAGAACTTTGTATATTTCGTAGAAACGAGACAAGAAACCACCAAGGTTTTACTTCTCCTTCACAGTTTTTTAACCTTGTGGACGTTTGGTGTGTCTTATGATTTGTGGACGTGCAAGACGCCTTTATTTCACGGTAGTGGCCAATCGAACAAGAAGTCGCTCATTGGTTTGCTCAGAACTGCCACGGGGCTTGTTCCTGTCCGTCAATCTGTCCATCTCTGAATCTGTTGGTCCGTGTGTTCTTGCATGCGTTCGTCAGTCCACCCGTCCATTCATGCGTCCGGATAGGTGGACAGATAGATGAACGTAGGTGTAGACGCACGGATGGGCAGACGGACGGATGGACGCACGAGCGGATGGGTGGACGAACGGATGGACGGAAGCATAGATGGATGGGCAGACGGGCTAGTATATGAATGGATAAATGCACGGAGGCTTCACCCCACTTATCATTGCTTCTTCAGTGGATTTTCCATGAAAAGCACTAACGCCATCTAGTTATATTTTTCCGAAAGACATATTGTTACGTGGCGAATAAGTTTACTGGACGAACAAACAGAATAAACAAGGTGGCGGAGAAGAAGGCGCTCAGCAAGCTCGGAAAGTTTGTCTACCTCATCTTCCTCCCTGTCCTCTTCGTCGTTCTTGCCCACCAGTTACACGATTTTCCTGGCAGCTGGAGCACCGACGCGTTGCTATTTAAGAGGCACCAGATTTGTATGGATTGGGTTGCTTAACATGTACTACGTCAATGTGAGGGTGAATGATGGCGAGGTCCGTAGGGGTGATTTCATAGGTGACGTCAGTTACTTGGCGTAAGATGCGGAAGGGACCTGAATAGCGTAAAAGTAACTTTTCCAAAATTCCAACGCGGCGTGAGGGGGACCAAAGCAGAACGATATTGCCGGGTGCGAAGTGGACGTCACTATGGCGGGCGTCGTATATGCTCTTCTGATTGTCCCGGGAGTCCAGTAGTCACCGTCGAGCCACCTGGCGCACCGCTTGGACCTTTGTTGTTGCATCCTGAGCGTACTCAGACGTGTCCTTTAGTCCGGTCAGCAGAAGCGTGTCAGAACATAGCACTATGTTACGGCCAAACAATAGAAAAAAAGAAGAGAACCCAGTTGTGTGATGTCTAGCGGATTCAATGATAGATATGTGGAGATTAACGTCCCAAAACAACTATATGATTATGAGGACGCCGTAGTGGAGGGCTCCGGAACCTATGACCACCTGGGGTTCTTTAACATGCACCAAAATTTGACATTTGTGCGTCCATCGAAAATGCAGTCTATAGGAATCGTACTATAATGTAACAAACGGTAATGCAGTGTCCCAGTCGTGGTGGTCGGTGGAGACATTTATGGAGAGCATGTCGGTGAGAGTGCGACTGAAGCGCTCCGTTAGACCATTTGTTTGTGGATGGTATGCAGTCAAAAGCGTGTGTTTAGTGGCGCAGGGGCGTAGCAGGTCATCAACCACTTTGGAAAAAAAGTAGCTGCCCCGGTCAGTAAGGAGTTGCCGAGGGGCGCCGTTGTGTAGAATGACTTCCTTCAAAAGGAAATTGGCCACATCAGTTGCACAGGTGGTTGATCATGTATCAACCAGTGTGATCATGTATAGGGTAGTATATTTGGTTGCTACTGCAATCCACCGATAACCCACCGCTGACGTAGGAAAAGGGCCAAGCAGGTACATGCCTACACGGTAGAATGAGTGTCTTGGAATTTACAGTGGTTAAAGCGTCCAGCGGCAAGGGTATTTGGTTTTTTCCATTGTTCAGAAGGGTCGCAGGCTTCAACATACTGGCAGACGTCGCGGTACATGCCAGGCCAAAAGAAGCGCTAGCGAACTTTGTCGTAGGTCTGTGATACGCCGAGGTGACAAGCTATCGGTTGTTATGCCTGCAAGTCCACATCGAACGTTCATGCCTCTGAAAAAGGCAATCTGTGTCAAGGCCAGTACGCGAGCCCGCCTGACGCGAACAACTCCACGGCGTCATAACGCGGCGGTGCCTTTCTGTCGCGCACGCACAGCGAGCCTGTTGAAGCAATCAGCGCCTTCCTGTCTGGCGAGTCTGACGCAATGCGTGGCGACGTCACTCGTCCTTGTGTGCAGCCACGTGCAGTGTAGCGGCTCCGGATTCGATGAGAATGACGCGGCCCAGCGGCGACCCCATCGGAGGATTCTGACCTCACGGCCAGCGGCGCTTCTGGTTGGACATTGGGTTACTCAAAGAATCCAGCCGTTGCATATAAAAAAAGCCCTGCGGCGCGTCGCGAGCAGTAGACCTATGTGTCAGAGGAGAGAGCTCGGCTGTCCGAGTCTCTAAGCTGTCGGCGCCAGTGCCGAATTTGTAACGCCTCTGTATTTATGCTGTACGTAAACCTTGTTTAACTCACCGTCGTCTCGTCCGCTCGTCTATCAGCTCTGCGCAGAAGCAGTCGCGAGCTGAGAAACCTACACTACCAAATGGCTGGTGACCTTCCCGGCGGAGTTTGAAGCAGTGGCGCCTTCGGGACCGTGTTGACGTCGCCATCTTTCGTAACAATGACTGGTAGCTGCGGGATCGGCCGGCGTCAGCGACATCGATGCGGTGAGTGCCTTATGTTTTCCCCTCAGTTCACCAGACTACTCTAGCTCAGGTTATAGTAGTTTAGAGAATGTCTGTGTGAAGCATTAAAATGCGCTTTGATCGTTTTAAGCAAAGTCGAAGTGCTTTGAAACCAACGTTAATGCAGAAGGGGTAAACACGGGAGTGTTAAAAATTGCTTGCGCGTCTTGCTCGTAGACTTATAGTGGGTACGGCAAGTACATCCTTAACAGGGGCAAACAGCAAGAGGCTAGTGTGAACGATGGAGAACCTTAAAGTGGAGGAACTCATCGAAATTTGTGAGGAACTCGGCATTACTTTGGGCCGTGCGAAACGAAAGCAAGCGATCCTTGAGATGTTGAAGGATGAAGGAGTGTCGGCTGAGGAAGTCGATGACACCTGTGCGGATATCAAAGCACGCTGCGAAGAGGCCGAACGGCTAGAAGTAGAAGCTCGCGAACGTGAAGAAGCTGAAAGGCGCGAATGTCGCGAGCGTGAGGAGGCCGAGAGACAGGAGCACCTCGAGTTGAAACGAATCGAATTGGCAATCCTACAGTGTTCGCAGGTACCTAGCGTAGCCTCCCCGACATTTCAGGTCAGCGGTTATAGAATTCGGGACCAACTGCCACCGTTCGTAGTAGGCGAAGACATGGCGAAGTATCTCGTTAAGTTTGAACACGTCAGTGAGCGAAATACTTTAGAGCGGTCTCCTTCGACTCAGAAACTGTTAGCTCTTCTTCCCGGCGAAGTGTCTGACGTGATAACTTGCTTGTCTAGGGAAGCGTTTGAGAGCTATGACGAGGTTGAGAAAGTGCTCTTGAGACGTTATAAGTTGTCACCCGAGGCTTTCAGGCAAAGGTTCCGGTATGCTAAAAAGGGTAACGAGTCACACGTTGACTTCAGGTTTCGTCTTAAAGCCGATTTGTTTTGAATGGCTCAAGGGCGAAGGTGTTCATGACGATCGCGATAAAGTGGTAGAATGCATTGCATTGGAGCAATTCTACCGCTGTATCGAGGAGGATGTCAAGCTTTGGCTGCAGGACAAACTTGGTGAAGTACAGCTAAACAAGGCAGCAGAGTTAGCTGAGGAGTATTATACTGGCCGAAAGTTCCATAGCAGGGCAGTGCGCGTTGAAAAGGATGAAAGTAAAGAGGGCTTTTCAAAGAAACCTGATCAACGGAAACGCGCTCCGCACCGTAATTTCAAGAAGGACCCGTCTCTTATGAAGGACGCTGTAGGGGAAGGGCAAACGGAAGCGGAGAAATTGGGTGAGGTTCCTAAACAACGCACTGATACCACACGGGCGTTTCAATCATGGAAGCCGCTAATCTGCTACAACTGCGAAAAGGAAGGGCACATCGCGATAAACTGAAAGCAAAAGTTTGCTTTTGCAGTAATCCGAGAATTGCAAAAAAACATGCGGTTGTTGGAGCCGTATCTCCAAGAAATTATTGTGAATGGGAAAATGTGTCGAGCACTTCGAGATTCAGCGGCAACCATGAACGTTGTCCATCCTTCATTGGTGTCTCTGGAGGACTTTACAGGAGAATGCGCGTGGATCAGGCAAGTCGCCGAGGAGCAGAGTGCTGGCTTACCAATCGCTACGATTGTCCTTAAAGGCCCGTTCGGTAAGCTTCGCACCGAAGCGGCTGTGTCTGCCGCGCTTCCCGATCGTTTTCCTTATCTTTACTCTAACAACTCAGAGCAGCTTCTCAAAGAGCAGGGTAAATCGTTCTTCCCCAACTTAGCGTACATGGCCCTCACGCGATCGCAAGTGCGGAAGCTTTCGCAGGAGCTTGATCTTGTTCAATAAGACGAACCATCAAGTGACCTTGGCGGCCAGCCGAGGAAACCTCAGAAAGGAAATTCTCCGTGTGAGTAATGTGAGCAGTCACTCGAGCAGCCCGTCGCCGAAGCGACTGGCGCGGTTTCCGTAGCAGGAGGAGACGACATGGCACCAATGAGTCAGAGCGAGAGGGGTGCAACGCTCTCGCCTGTAGCGAGAAGTTGGAGTGAACTGTCGAGGGCTGATCGAGAGACGTCCATTCGAGAGCAGCGTGAGAACCTCTTGATTAAAGCTCTAGTGGAAAGCCACATGAAAGCTGCACAAGTGTTGTCGATGGAGTACTACGACAAATCGGTGAAGAAACGCGCTTTTGAAGTTGGTAGTCAGGTAATGTTGCTGCGGCCGTCCAAAAAGAACAATCTTGAGGTTCATTGGGAAGGGCCCGCCAAAGCATATATCGAAGCTTTTGATACCAATTATGAAGTGAAATTAGGAAGGCGGCAAAACAAAATTTACCACAGTAACTTGATGAAACCATACGTTCAACGTCAAACGGTCGTAAATCTGCTGTGGAATGCTTCAGAAGAAGAGGGAGGAGAAATTTTGAGTTCTAGTGATGTAATCGAAAGGGGATCGGAGGTAATCTTGGAGGATTTGAACCTAGAGCCTAGGTTAAGTGAAGTCCAAAAGGAGGACCTGAGAAGGATTGTTTCCGAGTTTGAAGACGTGTTTTCGAACCGTCCCGGAAACACGACGGTGATCGAACACGATATCGAGCTAACTTGTGAGGAGCCAATCCGTATCAAGCCATATCGTTGTTTCCCTGTGCAAAAGAAGTTCATGAAAGAGGAGATCGATAATATGCTGGAGTTGGGAGTCACAGTACCGAGCGCGAGTGACTATATATCCCCTCTAATATTAGTTCAGGTGCCAGGAAAAGATCCGAGGTCATGCATCGATTATCGGCGTCTTAACGCCATAACTCGAGACCAAACTTACCCGATACCAAACCTAGAGGAGAGGGTGGAAATTGTGTCACTGTCCAGCTATATTTCCACGTTAGGCCTCGTGCGAGGGTATTGGCAAGTCCCCCTTAGAGAGCGTGCTAGCCGCTATGCCGCATTTGTTTCTCCATTTGGAACGTATCGTCCACTTAAGCTGAGCTTTGGATTGAAAAATGTGCCCTCTTGTTTTTCAGGCTTAATGGACCACGTTCTTAAAGACCTCTCTGAGGTCACTCCGCCATATCTTGACGATGGCGCCATCTTCTCCAACAACGGGGAAGAACATGTCGAGCATTCACGCGTCATGCTGAACAGGTTGAAAGAAGCTGGTCTTACCGTGAAACCTACTAAATGTCACCTAGGGTGCGGCGAGGTGTCTTACCTGGGGCACGTTGTGGGGCGTGGCCGGCGTAGACCTTCTGAAATAAGGTAGCCGCCGTCGTGAACTATCCACGACCAACAACAAAATCTGAAATAAGGGCATTCTTGGGCCTGGCTGGATACTATCAGCATTACGTGCAAAATTACTCTAGCATTGCCATCCCTCTAACTGACGCACTTCGAAAATCCGAGCCAGTTAAAGTAGTATAGGACTCAGTAAAGGAGATTGCGTTTTGCCAGCTAAAACAGGCCCTAAGCGAAAAGCCCGTTCTCATGGCACCTGATTTCTCTAAGAGATTTGGGATTCAATGCGACGCGAGTGATCGCGGCATGGGAGCAGTATTGTGCCAGGAAACAGTGCTGGTAACGAAAGGCCAGTTTTGTATTTAAGTCGAAAACTCAGCGACAGGGAAGAGGCATACAGTTTCCTGAAAAGAAATGTGCTTCCCTCGTGTGGGCTGTTCAAAAGCTAGCTTGTTATGTCTCTGGTTCGAGGTTTGTGGTCGAAATGGACTACTGTCCTCTAACCTGCTTAAATAACATGTCGCCTAAAAGTGGCCGGTTCCTGAGGGGGAGCATGATACTCTAACAGCACAACTTTGACGTTCGCTACAAAAAAGGAAAGCTAAACGCTACTGCAGACGCATTGAGCCATGCGTTCAGTTAGTACCTTCTCCACTTTTCGGTTTCTCGCTGGCGATTAGGGACAAAATTTTGTCCTCATCACGGCCTTAGCTGAGCGCTCTCGTCCAGAATGAGCTCAAGGTGTTCTATTCTATTTCGTTACGTTGTTGTACGTGTAAAAATTTGAGTTCTGATTTTACGGGTCTTGTGTCCCACATGTGCCTCTTGATGTAGAGGGAACGAAATTCCGATAGACACGTAGCTAGGTATATGTAGTAATATCCTTTGTCTGGTGTTCTGTCGGGTGACCGAGGGCACTTGCTTGTGTCGTGTGTTGTCTGTTGTCGAACCGTTCTTGACAAATTGCAGAACCATCGACAAGTGCTGAGACCAAAGATCGTCAGAAGAGACGAGCGAAGCTGCTCGACAAGTTGTGGCGACAAGCCAGTGGAGCTGAGATCCGTCCTCAAGAATGGGATGTGTTCCCGGAACAGAGTCTGGAGATGCATTCTCCCCATGGCCCTGGAGGCGAACCTAGAGGGACCTGGCGAACGAGCATGCCTGACATCCAAGCCACGTGGAATCAGCTCGTCTTTCCGGCGCATTGTCTGGCGGCGGGAGTGCTGTTATGCCTGCAAGTCCACACCGAACGTCCGTGCCTCTGAAAAAGGCAATCTGTGTCAAGGCCAGCACGCGAGCCCGCCTGACACGAACAACTCATTGGCGTCATCACTCTCTGTGAGAGTGATGACGCCGGCGTCATGCCTCTCTGTCGCGCACGCACAGCGAGCCTGTTGAAGCAATCGGCACCTTCCTGTCTGGCGGGTCTGACGCAATGCGCGACGACGTCACTCGGCCTTGTGTGCAGCCACGTGCAGCGCAGTGGCTCCGGATTCGATCAGGATGACGCGGCCCATCGGTGACCCCATTGGAGGATTCTGACCTCACGGCCAGCGGCGCTTCTGGTTGGACATTTGGTTACTCAAAGAATCCACCCGGTGCATATAAAAAAGCCCTGCGGCGCGCCGCGAGCAGTAGACCTATGTGTCAGAGGAGAGAGCTCGGCTGTCCGAGCCTCTAAGTTGTCGGCGCCAGTGCCGAATTTGTAACGCCCTTGTATATATGCTGTACATAAACCTTGTTTAACTCACCGTCGTCTCGTCTGCTCGTCTATGAGCTCTGCGCAGAAACAGTTGCGAGCTGAGAAACCTACGCTACCAAACGGCTGGTGACCTTCCCGGCGGAGTTTGAAGCAGTGGCGCCTTCGGGACCATGTTGGCGTCGCCGTCTTTTGTAACACGGTGCATCAAGAAGCTGGGCGAGATCAGTCAGACGCAATTGAAGGGGAACGATGAGTAGTCTTTCGGGGTCGTCAAGACGCATATTCAACGGTACAATACACAATCTTATAACTTAACATTCGAAGAGAAGGGCCGGGGGTCACCGATGTTAGCCTTCAGAAAACACTGTGCAAGAAGGTTGCTTGATTCCACCATCGTCAAAAGCGGATAGAGAAAGAACGTCGACAGGAAGAGTGGTTGTAGAGGATACGCCGTCTAGAGGGTCGACAGGGTATTTCAAGGTGCCTTATAGGTCCTCAGGAGGGGGAGGGGGCACTGAGTAAAGGGGCGATACACAAGACGTATGTGCACTATACATATTGAGTAGGCAAACGAACATAAGAAAAGATAAAATTGCAATACAATAAACAGATAGCATTACAGCTAAATATGCACATGTAAAGAAGACGCACGCATGCCAACAGTGAACGAAAGAATGCGTTTCTTGGACACAACAAACGGAGCGGTTACAAGGCATAGGTCGCATAATTAGCTGTGATAACTTCAAAACAAGTTCATGTTCAAAAAATGACAACGAACACAGTGCAAGCTAAAAATCAAAAGACGACACATTTCATAGTGACAATAGAGTGGGGTGCATTTCCTGCACGAATAAAAAGAGACAAGAAGCGGCATAACTGTCACTGAGAACCAGCTTTCTGACGTAACATTTCACAAATTTACTAGGATGATAGTGTAGGGTGAAAGGTTTTGCAAATTCAACCTTGCGCTAGGATGAGGTATCTACTCGCTGATGTTTGCAAAGTAACTTGATAACATAAGAATAAATGTATCATGGTTTGTTTCGGCAGCAGTGTGGTCTGCCAAACTCTTCCAGAGAATAATGGCGTGGGGGAACCCGGACTTGTTGAGCATGTTTGTGAAGCCGTATGTACATACGGAAATAGCTAAGATAGTTCTAAAATCTACGTGAGGTGAGATACAGATACCAGTAACAGTGATTCGGGAGGGGTGGGTGATTTTATGAAAGAATGAAATGGAGGGAATGTCGTGACGGATGTTCAAGAGTTTAAGTGAAATTTCCTGTTTTGTATGTAATATACTGGAATGGGGACCGTAGTTATTTGCGATGAAGGGGCTTGCCCTACTCTGGATTTTCTTCAATGTATAAATGAAGTATTTTTGATGGACAGGCCAACGCGAACAGGCACATCTTAGTTGAGGGTGAACCACAGCCAAGTAATATATTTAGTGAATTCTTGAAGGTGCAACTTTCGAGTTACGTCTTAGGAAACCTAGTGATTTTGAAGCGTTGGCAAAGATTGCTTTAATGTGGTCGAACCATGAAGAGTAGGTGTAAGTATACCACCCAAGTACCGATATTGCGTTGCAGTCAAGAGAATGGACTGAATTATGCTGTATGGAAAGTTCAATTTGCTGGATTTACGTGTGAATGACATTTGCATTTTGAGGCATTTTGAGTCAAGAGTCATGTACTACACCAACCATTCATTGCGTCGAGGTCATTCTGGAGCGACAGGCGATCATTAAGGTTCTTGATTGAACGTAAATAAATAATGCAGTCGTCGGCGAATACCCTGATGCAAGAAGGGACATGTTGTGGACGATCATTTATGAAGATGAGGAAAAGTAATGGTGTGTGCACAATGCCTTGTGGTACACCTGAAGAAACATCAGTTATGTAAGAAGAAAAATTGTTAACTGTTGTGTACTGCTGACGATTATATAAAAGATTGCGTAGCCATGATAGTGTACGGGAATATAATGTCAAAATGGAAAGTTTCAATATCAGGCGACAGTGCGCAACCCAGTCAATAGCCTTCGAATAGCCCAGGAACATGCAGGCAGTTTGATAAATATTGTCAATATTTGCATGAATATCTGTGGGTAATTCAAACAGCTGAGTCTCGCACGGAATTCCCTTCCGAAAAGCATGTTGATCTATGAAAAGAAATTACTGAATTCCAGATGTCTGTAAGTATGCGCAGCAATGATGTGTTCTAGCATTTTAAACATAAGCATGTAAGCGAAATAAAACGGTAATTTTCGCATGAGGAATTATTCGCACTTTTAAATAATGGTATTATTTTCCCCAAGCTCCAGTCACACGCTATTATGCCAGCTTTGAAAGCCTGCCGGAATATATCAAGTAAAATTTTGCATGAGACCATTACTGTATTTTTAGCACCTTTGAATTGCTTCCGTCCACACCGAATGATGAAGATAACTTAAGATTCTTTATGGCTACGTAACTATGCCGTTTAGTTGAACGTCTATTGGTTCTATGAATGGGTAGTCAAGCTCGGCTAGTTAGGGTATGTTTCTACTGTTCCCTTTCGTGAAGACAGATGTGAAATACGGTTTAAGTGTTGTTGGACATTGGCTTGCAGGATGAAGGACTTTGTTACAATCGCGTATTGAGGTGTCTTGGTTTGCGCTGCTGGGATTTATGACCTTCCGAAATTTAGCTGAGTTGTTTTTCAGTAGTATGGGTAAAATCAATAAAATAATGCTTCTCCTTACCCTTACTTAAAGCAGTGCCACATGCTTTTATGCAGGTTTTATAATTGAACAAAAAAGAACTGCCCCAGCTCTTTCCAATTATATATAGCGGCTTTTTCTTACTCTGCATTTTTTGAATATTTTAGAGAACCACGAGTTTGATTAATCAATGCTAATTTTAACCAGTGGTAAATATTTGTCAACAAACGTACACAAAATTTTCTTCAAAAGCAGGCAGTTCTCATCTACATATTTATTGTAGAAACATGGTAAGAGAGTATTTAAAAACAATGCTAGTTGACAATTTATTGCCCAACTATTTCCTTCATTGTATTCCCGGATGTGTTGTATGTGCACGCCAGCTACAAGACGGGATATGTTTATATCTACTTGGAGCAACTTATAATCACTCAATCCGTCCGAGTAATCCATTTTACGTATTGTGTCCGGAGCAGTAGTGAGGATAAGATCTAGAATGTTCGCACTACGTGTAGGCTTCAGAACAGTTTGAAAGACGTTGAAATCGAGAGTTAAGAAAATACTTTGACGTGTGACAGGGTGATGACAGCGCAGCCCAGTCAATGAGCGGAAAGGTAAAGTCGCCTAATAAGTAAATAATGTTTGCTTTAAATATTCAGGTGACTTGTTGATACTGTTTTGTAGCATATAATTGAAGGAAGAGACGATGTCTGGCGCTCGATAGCAGCAACCTACCAGTATTTTGGAGGAAGGGACAGTACAGGTTACCGAAACTATTTTGATGTCAATATGCGTTCACGAAAAATGAAGTTTTTGTTTTTTTTATGCCCACCGAAACGCCGCCTTCTCTTTTACCAGTGCGATCACACCTGTAGATACGGTACATGGTAGCTGAGGTGAAGATTTTATCATCACTGATAAGAGGATTTAGCCAAGTTTCTGTGAAGACGACAATATCAGAACTACTGTCAACTAAACAAAGCAGATATCAAATGCTGCTTTGACACAATGCCGCGTGTGTTTGCTATTGACAGTGATAATGAGGTATTAGCATGCTTTGGCCGTTTATTTTGCATGCGAGGTCAACGCGCTGTAGCTATATGAGAGATTCGAAAACTGTGTTCCTTGCAAAGTCATGTATGTGTAGCGGCGAGAGAAGAGGAGACGTGAGACGGCGTCGAAGGCGGCCGATGGGGCCGTGCCGATTTCGCCACTTTATTCCAGGCCTGAAGCGGAGCCGCGGTGGCTGTCCACGTCCGACGCGCCAGGTGCGTGAGCTCGTTCTAAATCTCGCGCAGCTCGAGCTAGCATCAGCTGCGCGAGAGGCGCGGCGCGGTGATGAAGAAATGATGATGGTGATGATGGCGCTATAGGGCTCCCCCCCTAGCGCTTTGCGCGATTTGAAGGCATGTGAAAAAGAAAGAGAGTGACAAATGCTATACACATGAACGGCAATCCATGAAGTGTTCATTTGGCCAGTCCAGGTTGTCAACGTTTATGGGCCATCAGTAGGCAGCGGTCTCTGGCGGGCGACACTGGGAGTTGCGCAGAGGACGCAGGAGGAAGTGCCGGGTCGCTGTGGTAGCCGACAAGCGGGTCTCACGGTGACCTGGTCGGACAGGCCGAGAGTGGACCGTGTGTCGCGAGGTCATGACAGGATGGTGGGTGACAATGTTGGCGCTGGGTGCAGAGGACACTATACTGCCGCCTGTCGAGATTAGAGGTCCCGACAGGGCCCCATGATGGTGGTGGTGATGGTGGGCATGTGCCAGTATCTGCGGCTGGGTGAACGTCGGTATCTGCACCAGGGATTGGGGCTGGTCTGTCTGGAACGCACCCAGTGTGGGCTGGGCCAGCATGGTCTGCGTGGGCAGCATGGCCTGCAGCTGTTGTAGCGTCAGTGGCTGTCCCGGGACTATGGCAAACGAGGGGGGCGACATCATGCGTGGCGGTTCCAGAAAGATGTTGGGCCTTGGGCCTAGGTTCTGTGGGATGACAAGCGTCGGGGTGCCAGGCGGTCCTGGATGTCCCCCATGAGGCCTGGGTCCCGTCTGAGGTCCCAGGGTCAGGCCCGTGGCATGGGGTGGCAGCAGGGCCAGCTGGACCCCTGTATCTGTCCCAGAGAGTTCTGGGTCTGCCCCAGTGCGCCTTGTATCAGAATCGGGCTGTGGCCCAGGCCCGGAATGTACTGGTTCAGCGGGAAAGTGCCCTGCGCAGGTCCAGCCGGAAACATGCCCGGCTGCGCTGCCGCGGGGTTCCCGATGAGCAGCGGGCTCCCCGTGTAGAGCCCCATCGCGGCTCCGCGCTGCACCGTGGTCGCAGGCTGCGGCGCCGGTACAGGCGCGGGCCGCGGTGTGGCCTTGTGCTGGGCCGCCCGGGGAGACTGGGACCGGGTGGTCGCCGCTGCCGAAGGCGTCGTCATGTTCGCGCTGCCGCTCGACAGCTTGGGCAGGATCTGTGGCTGTTTCGGCTGGATGAGCCGGGGGGCACCAGAGGTGCGAGGACTGGGGCTGGCCGAAACCACCTGTGCGACGCCGGGTCTCGAAGCAGGTGCCTGCTGCGGCGCCAAGGGCAGAGGGGCGACGGTGGCAGTTGCTTTGGTGGTTGCCGGTGTCGACGCCGACGATGAGGGCAGGCTCTGGCTCCGCGAAGGCACGGCGCTGGGGCCCGTCGTAGGCCACGAAACAGAGACAGGGACAGGGGTGGGGAGCGGGGACGCCGAGGGTGGTCGGCTGCTGGCCGGGGAGGTGCGAGTGGAATGTGGCGAGGCACCCGGCAGGCCATTGCTGGCACCAGTGGCAGGTGGCGGAGCGGCAGGGGGCACCGTCGAGGAGCTGACCAGCAGCTGCGGCGAGGAGGAGGCCGAGACGTCTGAGCTTGTGGTCGCGGAAACGGCAAGGGCCACGGTGTCGCGTGCCGTCGCTTTCCTCCCGTAGGGAAGGTCAGTCGCAGTGGGGAAGTCTTCTACCTTGCGGTCGTGATCAGGTGCAGGAGTGGATGTTTCTGCGACCGGATCAGGTGTAGAAGTAGTCGAAGCCGGGGTACCGAGGTAGCGGTCAATGGAGGGCTGCGGATCGGTTCGTACCTTGCTCTGCGACGCCTGGAAAACCTGCCTGGTGCGGGTAAACGGAAGCGGACGGTATGTGAGGCCATGTCTGGCAAGCACCGCCGAGCAGAGGTCATCGTAAGGCTGCTGGCTGGAGGTTGAAGTGCCAGAGAGATGACGCAACTCTACCGGAAGGGCGTCTTGAAGAATGGCGTGCATCAGCGGCTGGTCCGTGACGCCATTCAACGCCAGAACGGCATCGAGCTGCATGAACCATACCTTGGGGTAGGTTGATCGGAACGGCGGCACTGGCGGGCAGAGTTGCGGGAACATGGCAACGGGCCGTTCGGCGAAGGGCGTGTTCTCCGGGTCACCAATGTATAGCGTCGAGTGAAGAGGAGACGTAAGACGGCGTCGAAGGCGGCCGATGGGGCCGTGCCGATCTCGCCACTTTATTCCAGGCCTGAAGCGGAGCCGCGGTGGCTGTCCACGTCCGACGCGCCAGGTGCGTGAGCTCGTTCTAAATCTCGCGCAGCTCGAGCTAGCATCAGCTGCGCGAGAGGCGCGGCGCGGTGATGAAGAAATGATGATGGCGCTATATATGTATATCTTGGAAGCAATGCGTAGCTTGACCACTGAGAGCTTGTATGCATTCTTCTGTGTTTTCACGAATTAGACCAGCTTTTTTCGGGCAAGCTGAATTTCAAGTGAAAAATTTTCTTGCAGGAAAAATGAGGAACCATTTAGATTGTGAGCAGACGAAAGGATTTGTTCTGTATATTTAAAATTGATATTTTTGCTACTATAGGCCTCCGCCTATCTTTTGTATATTTCCTTCTTCGGTGCACAAGTTCAAATTGCCCTTCTGTCCGAGTGACGCCTAATTTTTCTGAGGAGAAGATTATTATTTTTCATTCGTATTTTGCGCAGTATTTTTTAGGTTCGTCGTCCAATCCAAAGAAAAGAAGGTTAGATCGCCGCAGTCAACTTTCAGAGCTATAACACCGTCATCAAATTTACGTCACTTGGCTAAAGACAGCACGGACACGTCAGCACTAGCCTCAAATACACCTGTGCTATGGGGTGTCATGCAATCGCTTTCTAGGACCGCGTCTTTATCCTTATAAGCAACCGAACTTCGTTGCTGGCTTCGACATGCTTCATATTCGCAGCTTTCAATTCGCCTAGTAAGGTAGCCTGGCCGTCTTCAAGCTTACGGATGGCATCTAGAGTTCAAGCGAATGTGTCAGCTTCAGTTTTTGTCATAGAGCTCGAGTTATATTCAACGCCAGTGGCGGGAAGCAATAATAAATAGCATAAAGCGTGGCACGCCTCAAAAGAAATATTGTCATGGGGTTGTGACGTGGCCGAAGGAAGATGACTTTATGTTGGAATTGAACTGTTTATTTGGGCGAGCATGTGCCCGGTAAACGGAAAGCACGATTACAGTAGCAGTCTGGCACAGATAGCAGTGAACGGAGAGTCGGCTGTCGATCAACTACTGACAAGCGGCGAAGTGCGTCGGCATTTATACTCTTGCCATCGAATGTTCTAGCGTTATCGCTGGCGGTGACGAGTGTCCCAGAATAATCTGTACAGTTCGCGGAGTGAGCATGATCTTATTGAAATGATCTACTACAGTCCCGGAGCTTCTCAAAAACTGCAGGCGCGGTTTGCGCTGAGAATTGTGTAGTGTATTGGGGTGATAACAAAGCTTGAGGAATGGCACGTGGCATTGCCCCCCTCTGAAAAAGTCATCGTCCCGATGCTTTAACTAAAGATGAAGGTACAACAATTATGCAAAAAAGTAGAATGAATAAATAACGATACAGCAAGAATACAAAAAACACTGTTTCAGTTTGTTAACGCGCATGAAAAACGGCTTGAGGCGCACGCATGGTCGACTTTAGGTCACGATCGGCGTCGTTGAGAGTTCGTGATGCCGCCGGGGACAACCACGTAATCAAGTGGGCCGAGACGTCGAACCACCTAGTACGGTCCGAAGTACCGTCGCAGAAGCTTTTCACTGAGTCTACGTCGGCGTATATGCATCCACACCCAAGCACGTTCACAGGGCTGGTATTCCACGAAGCGTCGTCGAAGATTCCCAGGCTGCACGCCGCCGTTGGACCAATCTTGGACCAACATCGGCTAAAATCGCACCGACGTCGGGCCGACGTCGGAAGTGCAACTTCTTCCAATGTTGGGCCGACTTTCAAGCCAATGATGGGCCGACGTTTTGCCGATGTTTTAGCCAGTATGCAACCAACATTGGGCCGACGAAGGCCCATCGTATTGCCGACAAAGCTGCCAGTGTTCGGCCAACATTGGGCCATATTTCAGCCAATCACATGCCATTTTTACGCCGATGTTTGCTGCACGACGAATATTGGCTACGGATGTACGACCGACATTGGACCAATCCAGGGCCACATTGCAGCCAATCAAATGCCGTTATTACACCGATGTTTCCTGCACGACGAATATTGGCTACTGATTGGTTTGCCAATATGTAACCATTATTAGTAGGGAATTTTTCTTACCGGAAGATTCAAACAATATGCCTCGATTACCCGCTCTTGTAGCTTTGCAGCCCTGTATACTTGGGGCAACAGAAAATTGAATGCTGAGAACTGAAAGCAGTTACTCGATCTATTTCATCTTTTATACCTCATTCCCTTTGCTAACACTAGAAGTGTAGTTTATTTTTCTACCAATCCATCTTTTGCAATAGCGAGTGCTTTATTTGGTACTGGTATTTGGTACAGCAGATTAAAAAAAGTCGTTAGGAAGTAAATGCTGAAAGCGTATGTCCCCCACTTGCAATCCCCACATATGTCCCCCACATGATAATCGAGAATATTCATACAGTTTAGAGCATTTTTTGTAACTAAAACATGGTGATGGTGCTTCCGAATCAGCATAAGCTAGCCGAACAGTGCACCACCGACAGTCTGCAGATCATTTATTCTTTGTTTTTTTTATTTATTTGGTACAACAAAAAATGTATACACTGAAAAATATATATACACAACTAAAAAAGGCCCGCTCTACTGCAGGTCAGGTTGCGTTGGGGGCGCAGTGGCAGTGGTGCTGTCAAGGCCCTGGCTGCTGTGGCTGGGCAGGAAGCCAGCTGCCGCGAGCAGCCGGTGATCTGCACTCTGAGAGTGGGGATCATCGGGCTGCTCCACAACAAATGCTTCTCTGAAGCGCCGCTTCCAGCCCCCACAGCGATCACCAGACCCTGGCAGCCACCTCTTAATAAAGTTGAGGGCCTCCGCCTGGTCGCACACTGC
This sequence comes from Rhipicephalus annulatus, assembly GCA_013436015.1. Classification (NCBI taxonomy): domain Eukaryota; kingdom Metazoa; phylum Arthropoda; class Arachnida; order Ixodida; family Ixodidae; genus Rhipicephalus; species Rhipicephalus annulatus. The sequence goes on along the minus strand of WOVY01011440.1, from coordinate 695,427 downwards.
TTTTTGGCAGATGACATCTGCATACAAGAACAGAAATACCATAGTACACATGAAGCACTGCAGTACAGAGAATACACAAGGGTACACACACATAAAACAATGAACAAGTCTAACCTGTCACTAATCTACAGAGCCTCAAGTTCACAAAGGCCCTTTTCCCTTTTCTGCCATGAAGGCTGTACAGCACTTGCACGTCATGTGCCAATACAGCCTTCATGGCATTCACACCAATTTCTCGGAGGCCACGTCATCCAACCTGCAGGAGGTGCTTGCGCTGTAAAAAAATGCAAGAAGCATAGATGGGGTAAACGCAACAGCACATCGAAATGTTTTCATGATAAAAATCTGCAAGAAGAGGACACTGAAAACAACAACTTGAATTTTTGGGCATCACAACATTTCATTGTTTTTTTACGCTAACTTCAACTCACTTGACCTAAAATGGTTTCCACATCAGCCCTTTCACACTCAGTGTGAGAACCTTTCAGAGTCCTTCTCTGAATGCAGTTTCGCTGTTATGAAATCAAATACAACACTGTTATAACCCTTAATAAATATTGATTCTAGCGATGAAATAGTATAATTACTTTATACAGTGCTCAAATTCCAATACACGTTTCTTCGAGGTTATAATGTCTTTGCCTGAATGTTGACCAGGAGTAGCTTCTACAGGTGAAAAACAATAAAATATGTGGAATTCAAAAAGAAGCTTGGACATGTTTTTAATCAATGCATTGTAAGCAGAGCACAACAAGATAAATGAATATGATCAAGGCGTACTAAGAGGCAACCTTAGAGCGACCAAATCTTGGTCATAGATGAAATTGATAGAAAAATAAAGGTCGCACTAGATGGTCGCACCATTTGCTTTTTATATTTTTCTGTGATAGCCAACAAAGAGGCATGTCGCTATACAAATCTCATCACAATAAACAAAGGTGCATTTTTCTTCACCCTGCGAAATTGGGTGCATGTTAGATTTTTAAAAAAGTAAGAAATCGGCTAACACAAGGCAGGGTGAACTGTACCTCAAAGTAGAGAGAGCCGCAGCGGACACGAAATAGGGTGATAAATGAACAAAATTACTGAATGTCTGTTTTAAGCAGGCTATCAAAGCTATACCGCGCTCCGAAAATGCTCTCAGCACCCCGCTCAATCCTGCGGTGGCACTTCAGACACCTCATCGCTGTGCTTGAAGAAGAAAATGAAGAAAAGGAAAGAAAATACTGCGGTGGAATGTTTGCCAAATGCCAATCTGCGACATTCCTGTGCCACGCTTCGGCTTTTTCCGTCCCTGCCACGTTGAGACCCTTCTCCTCTTAACACTGCGCACGAAGAGAAAGACGGGAAAAAAAGCTGTCGCAGAGAGTTGGCTCTCTCTCATGCCTATCTGCAACGCGCCGGTGTCACGCTTCCCTGTTTTTCGTTCCTGCTATGTAGAGGCTCTTCTCCTTTCAACACCGCGCATGAAGAGAGAAAAAAAAAAGCTGTCGCGGAGTGTTTCTCTCTCGAATGCCGATCTGCTTTTATCCAGGTGGAGACGCTCCTCCTTTCTCATCATGTGCTGGTCACGCTCCGGCTGCAGCGCAGATGGTAACAGTGGAAACACAGTTGTCTTCGAAGAGTGTCAGCACTGGACATTGCCGCGCGCAACTTCTTTTGCCAGGAGAATACTGAAGCCGAAGTACAAATGCTTTGCAAACTGCACGCAAAACTTGTTGACTTGTTGCAAGGCCAACGTGTACAGACATGTATTGACTACTTTAATTAATGACGGATGTCCTGTAATTTGCGAATAAAACTTCTCCATGCACATGCATCACTGCATGGTGACCCCTCCGCTCGTTTGCCGTATTTACTCGATTCTACCGCGCCCTCGATTGTAACGCGCGCCCGGTTTCCACGACAAAAAAAAACTAAGACATCGGTTGCCAGGCGCACCCTTTTTTCTCGTTGGCCCGCGTGATCACACCACTGGGGAAAACGACTCTTTTTGAGAGCGTCTTCTGTTTAAATATGAAGTACGGGGGAAGCTTATGCCTAACTGACGTGCAACGGAGCATTGCTGTCACTCTAGTTTTACCGTGGCCCGATGTCAGTACACAAACTTGCTTCACCCCCTTCTCCTAGACGGTTGTGGTGCCAGGCATGTCGAAGTAAAGAGGCGTGTGATCGGCATTCTCGATTTGCCCAAGCAGGTTGTTGTGCCGCAAGTTTAGGAGGAACCTCTGAAGACTCTGAAGCTTTTCTTCGTACTCCTCCGGCAACTTCCGGCATATGCCCGTTCGCCTTCGCAGGGAAAAGCCTTTTCTCTTCATAAAGTTCGTTAGCCAGCACCTGCTCGCTTTAAAATGGCTCTGCATTAGCCCTTTTTAAAGGCTAAGTGCATAGCCTGCACTTGGAGCAGTTCTGTCTCACGGGCCGCTGTGCCGCTCACTGCTTAATCACATACTCGCCGAGCAGCTCTTCAATTTGTGGAAACCGATTCTGCTATGGTCCACTGAAGCCTTTGCGTGAATCTTTGCTGTCGACAATATTCGGCTTTTGTTTCAGCCAGTCCCACACGCACGTTTCGGGAACTCCGAATGACCGCGATGCGGCCCGATTTCTGTCCGTTCCGGCACACGCGACAACTTTTCTTTTAGAAGCAGCATTGTGGTGCACTCGTCGAGTTTTGGAAATCGGCCCTACCATGCCGTCGATGCTAATGTACTACAAGATGACGAACTCCTCAGCACACGTATGAAGTGCCGCGCATGGGAAACACACAGGCAGAAATGACCGACGCGCCATGCCGACGCACGTAGGGGGCGGCCATTTTGTAAGTGGCGATGGCAATAGATTGACCATATTCATTTTTTTTTCGTACTCGATTCTAATGCACATGCGATTTATGAACTCTCTTAACCGGAAAAAAAGGTGCGTGTTAGATTCAAGTAATTACGGTAACTTTCATTATTTTGAACTTCTTTTAATTTGAACAAAATTTCTGGCCTATTTGAGTACGAATTATTCATATTCGACTGTAGTACAGTGGCTCATGAGATAACCTGACTAGTTTGTTTCCCGAAACACAGTATCTTAAAGCAGTACTAAATTTCTGCATGTTACATAGGCATATTAAAAATCAATAATATACACCAAAGCCGCAGCCACAGCTTTACTCTGCACAGCTGCCTCTGCTGCCTCCACTTCTCCAATTGTACCAGCAGGCAGCCGGGGAAGGTCAGGAGGGCGCTGTGCTGGCTGGGCGTGCTGAGGCACGGACAAGAGCCGTACCTCGTGTTTCAGCTGTCGCACCTCCTGCAGAACCTCTCTTTGTTGCTGCCGGATGCCAAGTTGGATCCGCAGGATCCGTAGCAATAGAGCTGAAACATACAAGAGTACATACCATATTTACTCGCACAATTTGCATCCTCACATAATTTGCTCCCCAGTATAATTAGCCAGCCTGCTTTACTACAAGAAACTTTTTGCTCGCATACTTTGCCCTCCCCAACCAGCCCAAGCCACCTTGCCAGCACACACACAGAGACATTTGACTTCATGATGCTCTGGTCAGGCACATCTCTTGTCGAGCAGGCGAGTGCAGTCTTACACAAAATGGACTGAGTGCAAGGTCCCTTCTTCCATGAACTTTTATGCTTTCCCTAGAATATCGAACTTGAAAACCGAAACCTGTTTATGTGTAGTCCGAAATACCTAAAGGTTTGCCTCTTATCTTCCCACCTCTTCCACGGCAAGAATGTATTCCCGAGACACAGCACAGATGTTGAACGCGTGCAAGGACCTGTCACATCAACTAGATGAGGCAGGTTTTCGCACTCATTTTCTTTTTTTCGGTTTCGCCATCTGACCATTGCGTTTTTACCGTTCCTTGTGATAGGCTACAATAATTATATACGAGGCAGATTGCTGTTATAAAGCTTACCGAAGAAAACTGAAACCGTGCTACCGCTAAGCACATCAGCGTGGAGTTTTTCGACATGCAATATTCAGTATGGGAGCCAGCAGAAGAGTGCGTTGAATAAGACTTAGCATAGAAGCTTGGGTGTGTTGGTTAGATATCGGAGGGAACACAACGCAATAGAAGACTGGGACAAGGAATGGACACACACACACATGAAGGGCGACACACACAGCACTGTGTTGGCATCGCGCTTCCTTGTCTGCATCTTACTTTACGTTGGGTTCCCGACAATTATTGGAGAGTACTTATGTTCTCTGGTATAACCCTGTCGTGGGAACTGGTTTTTGTGAGCACTGTTCGGAAGAACTTCAAGAAAATGGGGGCATTTGAACAGGCTTAGTAAACAAATGACAATCCGCTTTGAGACAGCTGTGACAGCGCCTGCCACATATATTCCCAGTTGGGCTTTTAGGCCAGCGATTCCTACTAGCTTCGCACATAACCGGATCGACAAAAAAAGTACACATAATACGCGAGTATATACCGCATTTGATTCTGTAGCTTTGATGAACCAGGCAGATACACAAATTTATCCAAAACTCCATTGATTCTGTTGCAAAATTATTCAACAAACAAATTGCGATTTTATCCATGTTACTATACGATTGTGGCACTTTACCATTGCAGCTTTCCAGGAGGCACACATAGTGCAGCGTTAGTTCACCACTCGCAGTTAATTGTATGCAGTAGGTTGCTCACAGCAACTGACTGCATGCAATGGTGAACATTTTGCATGCTTGCACCACTGTTTCAGCATGCTGGCTGCTTCCCATACGCCTATCAATTGATGTTCACAAAATTGGGAAGATGAAGAAAGACTACACAGTGCCCTCTGGCCACCCTATACTCCAAACCTCCAGCCAACAAACAAACAAAAGAAACAGAAGTATGCAAATGAACATTATTCCTAATGCAGCTGGAATGGAGTGTAGTTTTCACCAATTCTGTGTGTTAAGTCAATATGGAGTGAGTTAACTCCATAAAGTAGCTTTTTTCATAACAGTGTTCACTCTACTGTAACACAAGGAGTGACTTCATAGCATCTAGAAGGAAAAATAGAATCTTCAGTATTTGATTGAAATGTGAGGCTCTACCTTAAAACAACAATAATCTGGAAAAATAACTCATTACATTCGAAAAAAAAGGTAGCACAGTTGATCCCCTTTACAAGAGACACTGATGTAACAGATAAACGGGGATAAGAGGCACCAGTGTGCAGGCTGACATTTGGCCCATCATGCATCAGGCACTCCGTAAATGCGCCTGTGCAGCCGGGAGCCCTGCAGCCAAGCATACTGAGCAAGACTGTTGACCACTGTACAATGACACATTGCCACAAATTTTCAAAAGTTCATTTCACAGACTTCTGCAAAAGCTTCTTACACTCTTGCATAATTTTTGCACAAGCTTCTCTCACTCTTGCGTGATTTTCGTCAGAACATATATGCGTTGGAAGTTGTAAGTCCCCAAAAACTTGCACAATACAAATAGCATACATTAAAGTCTATCACTTAATACGTGCATAGTGTAACAATGAAAGGAAACTCACGCATGGTTTGCTCCGAGCCTTCCCCATGCGGTGCCTCCTTGAGCCTTGGAGAGCACTGTACAGCTAGAGCAAAGTAGCATCAATCCAGTGTTAATGGCAGGTTAACAAGCAACAAAACTAACCCCCATATTCATAAACGCTCCCCGACTCGACTTTCACCCTTCACTTGACAGAGTTGAGCACTGTGCCGCTGCTCGTTTGAAAGCGACGCTGCGCTACTCGAGAATCACAGCAGATTATTGCTGACATGCAGCGACTTTCTCTGCTTAGAGACGGCGCTCCCATCAGCCATCTGAAATGAAGGTGAAGCGTTGAGTGGAGGGACGTTCTAGAATACGGGGGTAAGATTGGTTGCAAGAACCCTACAATAGACACACTTAATTTTTACACTTCATCTATATTGTACAGCCACACACATTCTGCATCCTTATAATGCAACATATACATGCAGGCTTATAAAGTAAACACTGTAGGCTGCTCAAATAACACCTACACAAATAATTACCCAAACGTGGCCATGTGCAAAGTACTTTTATTTCAAAGTCACAAAACTTTTGCGGTGATGGAGAATAAATAAGACAGGTTACGCTTGGAGGCACGTGAGACCTTCGCAGCTTTCATAAAGTACAAAAAACAATATGGTGTGTGTGTGTGTGTATGTACGCATGAAGCTTCAGCCTTTACATACGGTTTCTTGAATGAATCGACTATGAATTTTATGGCACCTGTGTCCTTCAGCGCAATTGAAAGCTTGCTGATCAGTGTGTGTAATTGTGGAATAGTTACATGGAAAATGGCGTGAAACACCTAAAATCAAATTTTTCTAGCTAGGAAATGTGCAGCTGTGTGTACACAACACATGCTGCAAACAGTGGGAGGTGACCACAAGAGTGATTTGAGTGTAAGCGGCAGTATTCCGCATTCATGCACCCCGCCATTTTCAACTGTTGCCCAAAAGCAGCACCACTTCAGCGTGCTACTTTTTTTTACATCATAAACAGCACGGAATACAGTGAGGATGAAAACAACATATGCAATTAAATTTTGAGCACTATTTATGGTGCGCATGATTGATTGATTGATATGTGGGGTTTAACGTCCCAGAACCACTATATGATTATGAGAGACGCCGTAGTGGAGGGCTCCGGAAATTTAGACCACCTGGGGTTCTTTAACGTGCACCTAAATCTGAGCACACGGGCCTACAACATTTCCGCCTCCATCGGAAATGCAGCCGCCGCAGCCGGGATTCGAACCCGCGCCCTGTGGGTCAGCAGCCGAGTACCTTATCCACTAGACCACCGCGGCGGGGCTTTTTAATTATCTGTTGTAACATATGTGGCATTATGTTGTTCCCGAGGTGCCACAGGTGCTCTGCTATGTAGTTGCACCATTAAACTAGTATTTTTGATCAACTGTGGATTTCTGATGTTTACCTTGCAAGTACGTGAAACTGGCATGCTCCTTGATCTAAAATACACATGTGGCTTGTCTCACTTTGAAGTAAAAGTTAGCATACAATGGTGTAAATGCTTAGAATTTGAAATATTGAGGCAGCAGCACACCGGAGATGATCATATGGTAAAGAAACGAGTGCTGCCTTATTACTGGCAAGTTGTCACTTATATGTACAAATAAATTTTGCGAGCTAAAAAAAGTACAAAAGCACAGCGAGGCTATGATGTGGTTCAACCTGTGGATTCGCTTTATTTATCACGCAATATGATGAAGCTTTCTTTGGTAAAACTGCCCAGATAAGAAAAAAAGTTTGCTGTCCAATACAGCAACTATACAAAGTGTGCACGTGCATCTCGCAGCGCCTTTTCGTCACTTCCGAAATGCGCCACCAACATGCCAGGGAACCAACCGAATCTATCGCCTACAACTGCCATTTTGTCTCCTCGTGCTTGCACCCGTTTAGTTTTGCCTCACGATGCAAGAAGTTTGAGAAATTATGAGCTGCTAGTGAGGCAAGTTGATTTAGTAGTCCACGCAGAGGGAGCAGAGCTTAGGGTGTTTCTTCGCTGAAAGTTATAACCTACAATTGAGAACGCACGATCCGATTTTCCTAAAAGTACTTGCTTATTTGGCTGGTGCAGATTAACAAAAGCTACTTGAAGAAACTTTTCAATACTTGCATCTTCAGGTGCAACTTCATTACGGGTAAGTGCTATAGCCAAGTATTTACCTGCAAACAGATATAGCTTACCAAGATACTGTACATACAAACTTGTCCGCAGTTAAAATTATGATGGCGAGGAAGGCGGTTAAACTTGTGATGGCGATCGCGGAGATTTGGTATTGCATTGAAACAAACTATAAAGAATGGGAAACAATATTAGTTCACTTTGAAGTATAGCCGATCGGTTCAAGTTTGGCGTCAGGATTTTTTAATTAGTCAATTAATAGTTCTATACACGGTCTCTATCATCTTCAGTGACTCCACTGTACATTAGCGTACAACAAAAGCAAAATACAAAGTGAAAAGTGTGTTAAAGCATACGCGAAAAATAAAGTGATGACTGGCATTACCGCGGCACACACCACGCAAAGTCGCTATCTGCCTTGTATAATATTTTCCTCGACTATTTCCACAAATTGCAATCAAAGAGGCTCAAGCTCAACATCAGCACTGTTTAAAACACTTGGGGGGGGGGGGGCATTGCTAATTTGGTGGCGTAGGCCGTGACAATATATTCATAATATTATATCTCTTGTAAACTTTCCTAGCTCTGCACGACTAGTTTTCGATGGGAGCAGCTGCGCTTCGCACATCCACTCTTAAAATTGCGGCTTGAGAGATTTTGAGCTTTCACTTGTTTTTGGGCCAGGCAATTTGTAGTGAAAGCAAGATAATAGGCCCTCATAGGTTGTGGCGGGCAGCCGGTGTACGCCGTGGCTGGTGTATGTGTCGCACATCTTGATTATCTGGTCTTGTATCGAGTGAACGAGCGAGGCCTTCCTAATCCAATGAGCTCGTTAAAGTAAGACAACAAAAAACCACAATGCTTCCACATAGTTCACAGCAACAGATGACGAGCCCCCAACAAACCGCCCTGCAGCACGTGAACTGCCGTAGGTACCCAGGGAGTTACCCGGGCATGGCGGGAGAGGGCGACAACGGCAGAAGTGACATCACAAGAACACTGTGTATAAAGGGGACATTTAAAGACTTTTTTCCAATTTTTAAACTTCTTGCACTGTTCTGTCACAATTTATTGCTCAGAATAGTTGTATTTTGAAAAGGGCACTTATTCATAAGCCTAATAGTTCAAGGATGGGTGCATTTAGGGGGCCCATTCTACGTTTTACTTATGCCCTTCAAGAACTTGCTTACAGGGCCAAAGTCCTGTTTCAGAAAGAACACGCTAGTGCGTGGCCAGCAGTCCGTCAAGCATTAGTGCTGGTGAGATTTGGAAATGCAGCGCATGAGCATCCTCATCTGCTACTTCTCTGCTCATGCTCTCGGGGCTTACTTGCGAGGCACGGTCCTTCGCACTTTTCATTTTCACACTGTAAATCAACTGATACCAACTCTGCCTTCCATTATTTAATAAACCAATATTTCATGGTCATGAGGACGAGCTTAAAATGTTTGCTACATCAGACCTGAACAGCATTTTGAGTCATCGAAACTTGCTTGTTGCAGCGAGCATTATGTAAAAAAGATGATGTGCTTTACGGTGACAACTTGCAACACACTGCAGCAACGATTAAAATTGTGCATTTTTTGTGCTCACAGGAAATCCCTGAAGCAGGAGGCACTGGGCTAGATAAATTGCGCAGCTAAAATACGGATGCGCTTTCCAATGCTGTCATGCGTACAGGCGGAGAAACAGCAGACAAAACTGGGCTCACCCCGATTCTATGCGCATGCGTCCCATTCACAAGCCTCGCTGCCAGTTAGCACCACATGGCTCACTGTCCATGAGCTCGCTTGTTTCCTGTAACAGTGGACCATACGGTACACCTATTTAAAAACGAGGATAGAATGTATATAATGCAGCATCTGATGAAGCCATGATGATGTGTTGCTGATGAAATCTGGAACTCTAGTTAGTACCCTTAGTGTTAACCAGCCGACCGACTAGCAAAAAGATTTGCGACTGAAATGATGGCATCTACACCTGCCCTTAAAGGGACACTGAACAAAGTTTTTGCCACTGAGATTTTTAGCCAAAGTGCAATATTGGGCCATGAAATTTATAGACAATAATAATTTCAAGCAGAAACTACAAAAAAATACTGAAGTTAATGAGCCTTTTACAAAATGCCGCGTTTAGCTCTTAGACACGGCGTTTTCTGAAAGGTCGCGGCATTTATTTTTCAGGTTTTTTTGTTATTCAAGACAAATCTACGGTGCATTGTTCACAGAAAACAAAATTGCCTCGGTAAGAATTCTTTGCGAGCAGCTTACTAATTTTAAGGCAGGCGCGTTGATTCGTGAACTGAAGGATGCGAGTGATCAATCTTGCCTGCTAGTGGCTAGGCGACAAAGGCTTTACCTCATGTCCTGGTGTAGGTAAGTCACGCAAATGGAGCAGAAAATGTGCATTATCATTTATTTTTCTTAAATATCACACGTATGTGACTTATTGCCGGTGACAGGCGATCAGGATGAAGTCGACAAGTTGCAAATCTGAACAAGAATTCACTCGAATGAAAAACCAACCTATACTCACGTGCACGGTGAAGTCGAACACGTCGTCCGTCAATGTTGTCGCTGATGCCCGAAGGAAAAGAGAAGAGGACAAGCGACAGGGTCGTCTCTTTCTATAAAGTCGGCTAAACTGCCAGAACGGCCAACACAAAAGGCATCGGGTTGACATTCCTCCATCTGGGCATCAGTCGCTCCACCCGGGCATGCAGCTGCTACTGGTTCTACTACTATCCTCTTCCCGACATTGCAGTGTTGCTGCCATACTCGCGAACCTTTTTAAATTAAAGCACACAATCATGTATTATCCTGCGCCATACTAAACTTAAAAACAGTGCGCCGGTACATGAGATCACGAAGCGCAGTCCACGCCATCACAAGAGCAATTAGAAAAATGAAACAAAGAAAACAAAATTGTATAAAATATTTGGCTCAATACGATCCACAATCTAGTTTCCTGCAGCGGCTTTTGGCTGTGTATGAACGGCCAAGCCAGTGCCAAGCCAAGCTTGCGTCCCTGATCAGCTGTTTGTTTCCATCGAGAATTCAACAGTGAACTGGCAATTTGTTTAGATGATATTGCTAAAGGGCTTGAAATTGAGTATTTCTCTACGTACTACTGGTGTACTTTTCCTCTCTGTTTCCTGATCACAGTGATGAGATTGAGGAGGTTACAATTTAGAAAACAGCAAGTGCAGCTCAAGCATTGCTAGTATCGCTGTTTCGGTAATAAAATGTTACAAAGATTTTGCCCCGCGACCTGCTTGCCGTGTTCGAGCACCCAGTAGAAATTTACGGTGCCGCTTTTGAAAGAGTTGAATAAAATTGCAATATTACGAAAGGAAGGCTCTGAAGCAACATCGCATTTTATCAGGCCTACACCTCCCACACCTAGACGAGTAAAACTCGCCGATATTATCTTGCAAAGCTGTGTATAATATTTAAAACACATTCTTTAGCCCACGATGAATTGTTCTCTCGTGTGGCTTCTCCATTTGGTACTGTCATGTTAACTTACAAAGGCAACTTTCCATATTTAGTCTCTTTAGATGTTGCAAAAGCTTGACACGTGGTGTGTATGCCATACTGATAATTTTCCTCGTAACCTGGATCCGCCTCTTTAAACAGCGTCGCATTTTATTGTTCGCAATTGTGTTTGTTCTATACAGTAAGCCAGCTGTGTGATTTCATCAATATTCACGGGTGTTCCCTCACTAAACAAACACGTGCGTCTTATTTGGTGCGGTGCACGTTTGTATGTAGCAAAAAATGTCATTTCGTCAGCGTATGTCTGCATACACTTGCATGCCCTGCAGTACGTGTACATAATTAATGCAGTAAGGACTGCAATGCATAGCCTTGCATGGGACATATATTCCATGCACCCTCAGAGAGATGTTTGTTATGAGCCTACTGTTTATCATTACATTTTTTTTCGTTAAAGTTTCATCTCCATATAAAGCAGCTGTATACAGGCACGAGCTTCAGCAGCTTCCTCGTTGTTCCATTTTAAATAAAAACACCAAGCCAACCCGAATCAATGATCTGTTTGCTATCATTACTGTTATGTGTTCTACGATGTACACAAGGACAGTAGTATACAAAAAATAGGAAGGGGATTGAATGCCCTGCCTGCATGGCTGCGCCGTTTCACAAGATCAGGCGCTGCGCTGTGAAGCTTCCTACCGGCCTGCAGAAATTCAAGGGAGCGTACGATAGCGTGGTTCAAGAGGACTTGCGGGGAATACTAGACACACTGGGTGTAAAAGATGGAGTCACTAATCGTTTAAAGGAAATCTATAAAACTAACAAGGTAGTTAAAAATGAGAAAAACAGGTATCTAAGCCCACAGTGGTGAAACGTGGACTTAGGCAGGCGTGCCCACTGTCACCCTTCTTATTCATGAAGTACCTACAATGATTAGAAGCCAAATTAGAGGCAAGCTTCAACCTCCCTTTAGTCAAACAAGGAAAACTCATTGATCATGCACTACCAGCATTAATCTACGCAGATGATATAGTGCTAATGACCGACAACAAGGAAGATTTGCAGAGGTTGATGGACATCTGCGGTAATGAGGGAGATAGGTTAGATTTTAGATTCAGTTAGGAAAAATCAGTAGTCATGATTTTTAGTGATAACAAAGGTAGTGAGCTTAGAATACAGGAAGTCACGCTAAAGATAACAGATAAATACAAATAACTGGGCATATGGATAAGCATTGGGACCGAGTACCTGAGGGAACACGAAATATGCGTGACGACTAAAGATAACAGGAATGCAGCAGTGATGAAAAATAGTGCACTGTGGAGTTACAATAGGTATAATGTTGTGAGAGGAATATGGTAAGGGGTCATGGTTCCTGGGCTGACGTTCGGCAACGCGATCTTGTGCATGTGGTCAGAAGTTCAAGCAAGATTAGAAATTAGGCAACGTGAATTATGTAGGCTTGCTTTAGGAGCTCACGGGAATACACCAAACCAGGGAGTACAAGGTTATATGGGATGGACATCATTTGATGGCAGGGAAGCTAGCAGCAAGATAAAATTTTAGAAGCGATTGAGATAAATGGGGTAGGAGCGTTGGGCTATGAAGGTTTTCAGCTACTTGTACATGAAGAATGTCAATACCAAATGGAGGAAGCGAACCAGGAAATTGACTGGTAAATACTTAGAAAACAGCAGGTGGCCAAACCAGAAAGAACTATCGGTTAAAAAGGAACTGCAGGAAACGGAGACTGACATGTGGAGAATTGGCATGATTAAGAAGTCCGCACTAGAGATCTATCGAACTTTTAAGCAGGAAATTGCCAAAGAAAGGATCTATGATAATACTCAGGGTAGTTCTCTACTGTTTGAGGCCAGGACGGGAGTATTGCGAACCAATACATATCGGACCCAATACGGAGGGGTAGACACAGTATGCAGTGCGTGTGAAGAGGAAGAAGAAACTGCCAAACACTTGACAATGCTCTGTAAAGGGCTTCACCTTATAGTTCAAGATGATGGCGCAGAGTTTTTCAAAGCACTGGTGTTCAGGGACAGGGAGGGCAAAATAGACTTTAAGCGGGTAGATCTAACTAGAAGGAGGTTATCTGATTGGTGGCTAAAGTCAAGGCACGATTGAAAATTAAACCCTTCACTTCAAAGTACCCGTCCAACTTCACTATTTAAAGGGGAACAAAATCTCGTGGTTAGTTCACTAAGCATTACGGCTAGGTGGCGTTAGCCACCGCGCGATCTAAAGGGTACAGCCACATCTATCCATCTATCCAGCCAAGAATATGCTCTCTGGCCTCTGGCTTGTTGCTCCAGGCCTAGTCAGGTAAATTTTCTAGCCTCACCGTTGAATTGTTTGCTCGGGTTGTGGCTTGCAAACATTGCGGTTTTGGGCTTCGTATCATCTTGTTCCGTCATCATGTCCTCCAAGTGGAGGACATGTCGCAGTGTGAGGAGGGAGTATGACAAGGCACTGATAGAATGAGCTATCAGTCGTACCAGGCAGGTGGTTGAGAGCGCACCGAGGCAGCTGACGCACACCAGCACTATCCGCTTCCTGTATAATACAGGCTAGGGAATTATAGAAACACAGAGCATAAATCAACTCTTGTGCCTCTCTCAGGCACTCACAAGGCGGAACCTGCTTCGAACACTGAGGACCGAGCTAAGCAACACCATGCGTGACGATAAATCATGGTCTCTTATTGCAGTAATGGTTAAGGCACGCGTGCAACTTAAACCATTGTCACGCAAGATGAATTCACAACACCATCGAAGTGAACCCAAGGCACGTGCTGATTATTATGTACGGTACTAGCGCTAAATTCATGCAGACGTTTAGTTGGCGCTGCAGTAGGCCTAGTTGAAGGAATGGCCACAGCTACTGCTGTGATAGAAAACGGGCTTATTAACATCTTCATGTAGATTAAAACGGGTTACCCCGAAATGGCTGGGAGTGTCACGCTATCCCTAGCAGTGGCACATGCAGTTGCATATTTTACGATTACAGAAATGGCGTACTGATTTCCAAAGCACCTATCAATACTTCCGTCAAGGCTAAGCACCAAACACTTTATCGCACATTCTGGGAAACATTCCTTTTTCTCCCCATCTGGTGGCTAGGCATGACTACGCCCAAGAATAAGCATGTTAGTATGTATGTCGGAGGTATTTTCATCTGATCCCTGAAAAATTACTTCCCTAAATCCCATGGAAAAAAAGAAAATGGAATTCGCACCTGTCATCACATTGCACCCCATCACAGGAATGGGATCAGATTGGCCTGGCGCTCAATACTCCCTTACGCTTAATCAGAGCTCGGTCTGGCACCAGCTCCAGACAAAACCATTTATAATCTCCTGTCTGGCACATCTGTTTTACTCTGCTCTCTCTCAACCAGAGTGCACCATGTACCTGTGGTTCACCCCTGGTGGATCTTTTTCACTGTTTGTGAATTGCACACAAAGCCCTTACTGGTAGATCCTATTCCCAATTCTTCACTATTCTCACGGGAGGCCACTCTTTGGGCAGCTTACATCACGACAGGTGCGTGTCATGATGTCAGTGCCGTCTTTTTCAGAGTCGGCGCCGTCTTTTTTTCTCTTTTGCTCCTTCCCTGTCCTGTGTTTCTGGTGTTGCGCTGCAAACAAGTGCAGATGGTAAAGAACACCAGATGTTCAAAATTTGCTTCTCATTAATATATTGTGGTTTTGGGAAAAAAAACTCCAGATATATTGAAAGAAGATGCATGAAAAGGAAAGGACGATATTGGAAACTGGCAAAAAAGGGATGACAGACTTTTTAAGCTATGCTGCCATTGAGATTTTCAGCTGTTCACGCAATTCTCACACGTGGCTTTGATGCAGCTATGCACATATCACACAAGCATGCTGACTGTACAGTTAGTATAACTGCAACCTTCATGTACCCAGCCTTCATGTACCCTCTATGACATTTTAGAACATCTGAGTCAGTGTTAGCATCAAGTTATGTTCTTCATGCTGGGGAACCAGTGTGATGAGTTACCATTTCTACAAAATGAAGCCCTGTCTACCTGGAACAAGCTGCAAGATATATAACTAAACGGCCCTTTTCAGGGCCAGTCAATCTCTGTCCGGCTTGGATGCACCAACTGATTTCCTTTATCATCAACCCTCAATAAAACTAGCAAATGTTTGTACATGTGCAAGCAGTGTCATTCAATATCTTAGGAAATGCTTGTGAAGCAATTTTAAGAAGAGTCGTTTTTCTGATCTCATAGTGAGGCATTAGGAACACCTTAGTCACACCAAATGCCATTATTCAATGAGAGGAACAAGAGAAATATTTCACTGGGAACTATGAAGTAAACAAAAAAACAAATGTTTTCAGATACTGCGAGATCATTTCATAAAAAAGCTCAGAAGTTGCTATGTGTGGCCACATTTAATCTGTACAAGCATCGTGTGGTTACAAAATTCTGTACCAAACAGAGGTTCAGCTTTCTGGAATCGACCGCGCTGCACAAGCTAGCTCAGTGCATGCACTTCTGTACCCTGCCAGAGATAATTTTTACCACCAGTATGTTGTGACGTGTAGTGAAATGGTGATTGCATACTAGGGCGCGTCCTGCAGGACCCCAATAAAGTTGTTTCACTTGATCGGTTGGTGTGCTGTAAGCAGAACATTTCCAAGAAAAATTGTATAGTTTGGAGGAGGACTAAAGCAAGGAAAGGTGTAGATAAAACACTGGATTCACTGGCATTATCCTCACCAAGTATAACATTGTTTTTCTGGTGAAGCTTTGTGTCTGAACAGTGAGCAGGATAAGCTGGTAAAAACATGCCAAATGGGAAGTCTAGCACAGCAATCTGTGCAGTACTGCTCATTTCATGGAGCATTAATTTCACAGGCTTTGCTCATTGTTAGCGTTAAGCCTATATTATGTCCACTGCAGGGTGGAAGCCCAATCAATGTTCCCTGTCCTATATGAGCCAATTTCATATTATGGCTGATAATTTCTCGATCTCATTGGAACTAATCACCTGCCACCCTCTGCTACATTTCATGTGTCATAATATAAATTAATTGACATTACTGACCTGTCATCAATCTTTTTTTCTCATTCCCAACTAATGCATTCATTTTTTGATAAACCCTGCTTTCTTCCCATGTCTTAATATTATGCTAGCCTTTTTTCATTTTTCTGAAACATTATCTTTGCTCAGAAGCTAGAAGTTATCAGAAAGAATATAACGACATTCTACCTCCTGAGCATATGGCATCATCAATACAAAAATGTAATAAAAGTTAGAAATTATCCTATCTATATAAGAGGCCCTAAAATACTGCAGGAGGCGACAAATAAACTGGTATTTGTATAAAGGCAGTGACAAAAACTTTGACTACTGTCACTTATTCTGATTCTTGGGACATATTTTTTAGTACATCATAACACATAATTACACATTTGCACAATTTACACAGAGGAATTGCCACCACGTGCATTGAGGCCACCCTTCAGAAGTCATGTGAGCACAAGGATGAGGTAAGCCTTAAAAACCAGATTAACAGACTAAAGGATGCTGGATATCCCAACAGCACCATCACACCCGTGTGCTAAACCCTCCTGCAGAAAGTCAAGTTAAACAAAACAGGACCAAAATAAAAACAGAATGACCAAAGATCTTTGCATGCTATACCGTACGTACATAAGGTGTTTCACAATATAAAGAAAATAGCGAGCCGATATGATTTTATCTTGTTATTTGCCATCCCTTGCAAGTTTTCAAAAGTGTGTGTACTAAAGAGCAACATGAATAGCCATTATTTCACCATTCGTCACGAGAATAGGTATACTGAATGCCAATATAATGTTGTGTATGAGATACTATTGACATGTGGAAACGTAAACATAAGACAAACTGGGCTATGCCCCAATGTTCGAGCAAGACAGCATGCTTAAAATGTTAAGAATGGCTATGGTAGTCACATGGCCATACACTGTAAAGAATGTAAGTGCAGTTCTATGTTTCATGAAACACTGTTTTTGAAAAAAGCAAGAACAAAAAATGAAAGAGAGACTGTGAAAGCATTTTTTGTCAGGAAGGCCATGGATCAGTGCATCAGTATACCTTCACTCATCAATTTGGAGAGAGAGTATTCTTTTCTCAGTTAAGATTATATTATCATGGTCTCACATGTGTCATTGTGCATGAGCACTGTTCTTGTACTCTGTATAAAAGTGGGCGTAGTACCTTCAATAAAATTTAGTTGGCAGTCAGCGCTCTTTCCTGTCTTTTTTGTCTCTTCCTGAACATATCTCACTGTTACTAGAATACAACCACGATGAACCAACTTGCCCAGATTAGGCTATTGTTGACGAAAAGTCAGAGCATGAAAATACTTCAGGGGCTCAGAACCTCCTCACTACCCGTCTAGTTACGGCCCTGGTCTATGTGTTGGTCTATGTTACGGCCCTGGTCTATGCACTGGTCTATATGCCACTTGGCGTCGGCGCTCTTAAGTTGTACCAAAGTAATTAAGCATCCAGGTACAAGTATATTCTGTCAGTGTTTCAATGAAGAGCTGAATATGAGTAATAGCTTCCATCGATACTTCTGGCATTGGTGTATGCACATTTCTTTTGAAGTTCTCTTGCAAAAAAGGCATTAAAGGTATGTTTTTGTGACTTTTTAGTGTTGGCCAGAACTGCTGGTGTGTCCGAACGGCTCTTCGATTGGTTGTGGTGTTGTCTTGTTCAGAGCCACAGAACTTTCAGTCTTTTTTTATATTTGCCTTCACAGGAATGCTCTTTGCATGCTTCTTCAGTACTTTGTATTCTTCCTAAAGGATTGACTTCCAGATGTTGATTGTGGTGCTTTAATCTAGTGTTCAACTTCACGCTAGCTTCATTTGCACGCAAAGCAAGAACTCAGGAGTATGGTAACTTTTGCTATGGGTTTTCCCTTCTTCAGTCTACTGTATTTTTGCCTGTATTGTCTAAGCGCTGACAGCCTCGTGCGACAGCTTTTTTTGTGCACTTATTGTGTGCCAATGACTTATTTGCCTCCTCAGCTAAAGACTTTTTGTATTATAAGAGAAAGCTCTGTGTGTATTGATTTTGTCATTTGCTGATGGTGTATCTTCAGTATCTTTTCTCAGTGTACACTATACTTGAATGGAAGAGCAGCATGACTACCTTCAGCTGTTAGCAGGCTTTTGGCTGCTGTAATACTGATTGATGCTCCTTTCTCGGGCGTTCTATTTTGGATGGTTGGCATGTCATTGCTTCTTTTAAACTTTAAAACTGCAGGTGCGCCTTTTTCTGGTTACACTTGGTATATTTTTCCAGTGGTGATGTGCTCCATATATATATATATATATATATATATATATATATATATATATGAGATATAACAGACAGTAATGCCAAGGAATGTACAGGGGAAGTTATTAAATCCAATGAAATGTAAATAAGAAGAAAGAATAGTGGATGAAAAAATTACCAACTGTGAGCAGGAATCGAACCTACGACCTTCGAATTACGCGTTCGATGCTCTAACCACTGAGCTATCACAGCGGCCCTCCCTCCGTCCACTTTTGTGGGTTTATCTGTGAATTTAAAAGTAGGAGCGACAGTCAGCGCCATCTATAAGCCAAACAACGAGTGTGAAACACTCTTATGCGCATGTTTGGCGTTACGTAGCACGTGAACTTATTATGAGCGGGCAGCTGATTAATTGTCCCTCTTATACAACCTAAACACACCAAGTCTGCCAGTACGAGACCCTCGTTCAATGAAAATAAGGGAAAGAAGTGTATACCTAAGGGCTCGTTTTTCCGTGTTTTAACACAATATTAATGAGATATAACAGACAGTAATGCCAAGGAATGTACAGGGGAAGTTATTAAAACCAATGAAATGTAAATAAGAAGAAAGAAAAGTGGATGAAAAAATTACCAACTGTGAGCAGGAATCGAACCTACGACCTTCGAATTACGCGTTCGATGCTCTAACCACTGAGCTATCACAGCGGCCCTCCCTCCGATCACTTTTTTGGGTTTATCTGTGAATTTAGAAGTAGGAGCGACAGTCAGCGCCATCTATAAGCCAAACAACGAGTGTGAAACACTCTTATGCGCATGTTTGGCGCCACGTAGCACGTGAACTTATTATGAGCGGGCAGCTGATTAATTGTCCCTCTTATACAACCTAAACACACCAAGTCTGCCAGTACGAGGCCCCGCCGCGGTGGTCTAGTGGCTAAGGTACTCGGCTGCTGACCCGCAGGGCGCGGGTTCGATTCCCGGCTGCAGCGGCTCCATTTCCGATGGAGGCGGAAATGTTGTAGGCCCGTGTACTCAGATTTGGGTGCACGTTAAAGAACCCCAGGTGGTCAAAATTTCCGGAGCCCTCCACTACGGCGTCTCTCATAATCATATGGTGGTTTTGGGACGTTAAACCCCACAAATCAATCTGCCAGTACGAGACCCTCGTTCAATGAAAATAAGGGAAAGAAGTGTATACCTAAGGGCTCGTTTTTCCGTGTTTTAACACAATATTAATGAGATTTAACAGACAGTAATGCCAAGGAATGTACAGGGGAAGTTATTAAAACCAATGAAATGTAAATAAGAAGAAAGAAAAGTGGATGAAAAAATTACCAACTGTGAGCAGGAATCGAACCTACGACCTTCGAATTACGCGTTCGATGCTCTAACCACTGAGCTATCACAGCGGCCCTCTCTCCGTCCACTTTTTTGGGTTTATCTGTGAATTTAGAAGTAGGAGCGACAGTCAGCGCCATCTATAAGCCAAACAACGAGTGTGAAACACTCTTATGCGCATGTTTGGCGCCACGTAGCACGTGAACTTATTATGAGCGGGCAGCTGATTAATTGTCCCTCTTATACAACCTAAACACACCAAGTCTGCCAGTACAAGGCCCTCGTTCAATGAAAATAAGGGAAAGAAGTGTATACCTAAGGGCTCGTTTTTCCGTGTTTTAACACAATATTAATGAGATATAACAGACAGTAATGCCAAGGAATGTACAGGGGAAGTTATTAAAACCAATGAAATATAAATAAGAAGAAAGAAAAGTGAATGAAAAAATTACCAACTGCGAGCAGGAATCGAACCTACGCCCTTCGAATTACGCGGTCGATGCTCTAACCACTAAGCTATCACAGCGGCCCTCCCTCCGTCCACTTTTTTGGGTTTATCTGTGAATTTAGAAGTAGGAGCGACAGTCAGCGCCATCTATAAGCCAAACAACGAGTGTGCAACACTCTTATGCGCATGTTTGGCGCCACGTAGCACGTGAACTTATTATGAGCGGGCAGCTGATTAATTGTCCCTCTTATACAACCAAAACACACCAAGTCTGCCAGTACGAGACCCTTGTTCAATGAAAATAAGGGAAAGAAGTGTATACCTAAGGGCTCGTTTTTCCGTGTTTTAACACAATATTAATGAGATATAACAGACAGTAATGCCAAGGAATGTACAGGGGAAGTTATTAAAACCAATGAAATGTAAATAAGAAGAAAGAAAAGTGGATGAAAAAATTACCAACTGTGAGCAGGAATCGAACCTACGACCTTCGAATTACGCGTTCGATGCTCTAACCACTGAGCTATCACAGCGGCCCTCCCTCCGTCCACTTTTTTGGGTTTTTCTGTGAATTTAGAAGTAGGAGCGACAGTCAGCTCACAGTTGGTAATTTTTTCATCCACTTTTCTTTCTTCTTATTTACATTTCATTGGTTTTAATTACTTCCCCTGTACATTCCTTGGCATTACTGTCTGTTATATCTCATTAATATTGTGTTAAAACACGGAAAAACGAGCCCTTAGGTATACACTTCTTTCCCATATTTTCATTGAACGAGGGTCTCGTACTGGCAGACTTGGTGTGTTTAGGTTGTATAAGAGGGACAATTAATCAGCTGCCCGCTCATAATAAGTTCACATGCTACGTGGCGCCAAACATGCGCATAAGAGTGTTTCACACTCGTTGTTTGGCTTATAGATGGCGCTGACTGTCGCTCCTACTTCTAAATTCACAGATAAACCCAAAAAAGTGGACGGAGGGAGGGCCGCTGCGATAGCTCAGTGGTTAGAGCATCGACCGCGTAATTCGAAGGTCGTAGGTTCGATTCCTGCTCACAGTTGGTAATTTTTTCATTCACTTTTCTTTCTTTTTAGTTACATTTCATTGGTTTTAATAACTTCCCCTGTACATTCCTTGGCATTACTGTCTGTTATATCTCATTAATATTGTGTTAAAGCACGGAAAAACGAGCCCTTAGGTATACACTTCTTTCCCTTATTTTCATTGAACGAGGGTCTCGTACTGGCAGACTTGGTGTGTTTAGGTTGTATAAGAGGGACAATTAATCAGCTGCCCGCTCATAATAAGTTCACGTGCTACGTGGCGCCAAACATGCGCATAAGAGTGTTTCACACTCGTTGTTTGGCTTATAGATGGCGCTGACTGTCGCTCCTACTTCTAAATTCACAGATAAACCCAAAAACGTTGACGGAGGGAGGGCCGCTGTGATAGCTCAGTGGTTAGAGCATCGAACGCGTAATTCGAAGGTCGTAGGTTCGATTCCTGCTCACAGTTGGTAATTTTTTCATCCACTTTTCTTTCTTCTTATTTACATTTCATTGGTTTTAATAACTTCCCCTGTACATTCCTTGGCATTACTGTCTGTTATATCTCATTAATATTGTGTTAAAACACGGAAAAACGAGCCCTTAAGTATACACTTCTTTCCCTTATATATATATATATATATATATATATATATATATATATATATATATATTGCTAACTTGAGAAACAAGGCCTCTTTACGTTAGGTGCACATCAGGTGGGAAGAGTACTTCTATTACTTGCCAAGATTGTGGCCCCTTATGGTGGGAATCATAATGCACTATTGATGTGTCAAATTCACATAGCATAATTTCAAAGCACTCGATCAATATCCAAGGAAGAAAATTATGTTCTTTTGCGTGAGTTTCAGCAACTCATAGTAATTTGTATGTAAATGAATACTTCATCATTCTTGGCTGTCATGTTTTATGGAAGCACATGTGCTTCGTTAATAACAAAAAAACACGCACGCTCACGCCACTGCAGGGGCGTGAGCGTGCGTGTTTTTTTTGTTATTAACGATTTGCCCTATGCATTCACGTTTCTTCTTTTTTTGTGTGTTGTACTTCTCGTATCGCGCAGCCTACCGTTTTGGGCACACGTAAAAAAAGTACATAAAAAAGAAGCGTTCCACGCCGAAATTCACGTTCGCAACGAGCTGGGCACCGACAGGGTGCCCTACGACGCCCACACACTCCGCAACACCTTACCAACCGTTCGCTGCGATGTTGTTGGGAATTCGTGTGGTCGTTGCATGAATATAGCGCGTGCGTGCGTGCGCACGCGCGTCTGTCTGTTAGATCACGGCAACTGCATATGTTGTATGATTCAATCACCATAACGCAACTGACGACCCCCGCTCTTCCGACACGTCAAGCAGCAGCAAGTGCCGTTAACACGTACTGTGCTGTGAAAGCAAAACAGATTCGAATAGGTCGCGTAGATAGCTAGCCCGACACATGATACGATAAGATTTGCGTCAGATATTTGACGTCTACATGCACGCGTAAGACAGCGGTATCCGCAGCAGCTTCGTCATACGTACGGATGGCACCGCATCGGACGTCACGTCTGACAGAGAAACTTGATCGGTAATTTTTTCTCACTTGAACAGTCTACTTTGCACAACTTCAACCAACAATTATGCATTTCAACGAGCTGTGCATGGTTTATTGATTGCTTGATTGATTGATTGATATGTGGGGTTTAACATCCCAAAACCACCATAAGATTATGAGAGACGCCGTAGTGGAGGGCTCCGGAAATTTCGACCACCTGGGGTTCTTTAACGTGCACCCAAATCTGAGCACACGGGCCTACAACATTTCCGCCTCCATTGGAAATGCAGCCGCCGCAGCCGGGATTCGAACCGGCGACCTGCGGGTCAGCAGCCGAGTACCTTAGCCACTAGACCGCCGTGGCGGGGCATGGTTTAATGACGAAAAGATAGTTCTAATATCGTGCCCGGCACATATATTACTCTCTCTCTAACTTGAAAAATCGGCGCGTGAATTGGGGCCAGAACAGAGCCAAAAAGCAGCAGACGCAGAAATTGGCTCATATTCTAATATTATGACATCGTGATGTTGACTTTTCAGCTTACGCTGGCAATAACGGTCAAACGGCGGGCCAATAATGCCGGTCTTATTGGATGGCTCCGCCCATATTGGCTGCTACTTGTACAACCTGGCCCGATGTGTCCGTTCTAATAGGCCGGCACAGCCTATATGGGCGGAAAGTTCTGAAAGCTGGCCCAATATAACCAATCTAATAGACTGGCACAGCCATCATTGGCGGAATGCTGTTAATGCTGGTCCAACATAGCCGTTCTATTCGGCTGGCACAGCCAATCTTGGCAGTACGTTGTGAAAACTGGGCCGTTCATGGGCCAGGCAATGCCGATCTATCCCCAATATTGGGCCAACCTTCTGTGCTGCCTGGGTTGTAACGGCGGCTGTCGTTCGTCTGTTGATTCTTGATGCGGAGACGCGCGAGTTGTCGGGCTTCTTCGGCGCGTTGAAGGTACTCACTCACATCGAGGTTTTCTTCGTCGGTGACGATGGGTAACATGGCATCGAGCGTCGTTACCGGGCTCCTTCCGTAGACCGATTTGTGTGGAGATATCTGCGTCGTCTCCTGCACCGCCGTGCTGTATGCGAAGGTCACGTACGGAAGAATGGCGTCCCACGTCTTGTGTTCGACATCGACGTACATTGACAGCATGTCTGCGATCGTCTTGTATAGCCATTCCGTGAGGCCGTCGGCCTGTGGGTGGTACGCTGTCGTCCGGCGGTGGTTTGTCTGGTTGTATGCAAAGATTGCTTGAGTTAGGTCAGCAATAAATGCCGTCTCTCTATCGGTGATGAGGACCTCCGGGGCGCCGTGACATAGGACGATATTTTCGACGAAGAGCTTAGCTACCTCGGATGCACTGCCTTTGGGCAGGGCTTTTGTCTCGGCGTAGCGGGTGTGGTAGTCGGTAGCTACCACGATCCACTTGTTTCCGAAAGCCGACGTCGGGAACGGCCCCAGTAGGTCCATACCAAACTGTTGGAATGGTCGGTAAGGTGGTTCAATTGGCTGGAGAAGTCCTTCTGGCTTTGTCACTGGTGCCTTGCGTCGCTGACAGTCCGGGCAAGTCCTCACATAACGAGTGACGTCGGTGGTAAGACATGGCCAGTAGTACCTTTCTTGTATCCTCGCGAGCGTGCGGGAAACACTGAGGTGCCCTGCCATGGGATCGTCGTGCAGGGTCTGCAGGAGTTCTGGCCGCAGAGCTGAAGGCACCACTAGGAGGTACTTGGCTCGGAGTGGAGAGAAGTTTTTCTTTTGGAGAAGACCGTCTCGCAGGAAGAACGACCCCAGTGTGCGCTTGAATACCTTCGGGACTTCGGCGGTCCTGCCTTCGAGGTATTCTATTAGGGCCTCAAGTTCCTGGTCGGCCCGCTGTCATTCAGCGAAGTCGTCGGATGTTATAGTTCCCAAGAAGTAGTCGTCATCCGGGTCGTCGAGCAGTGGTTCGTCGACAGGCGCCCGAGAGAGACAGTCGGCGTCGGAGTGTTTCTTGCTGGACTTGTAAACGACGGTAATATCTTACTCTTGAAGTCTCAGGCTCCATCGTGCGAGACGACCAGAAGGGTCCTTCAAGGTAGCTAGCCAACACAAGGCGTGGTGGTCGCTCACAACATTGAAGGGCCAGCCTTAGAGGTAGGGGCGAAATTTCGATGTAGCCCAGATGATGGCGAGGCACTCTTTTTATGTTGTGGAATAATGGGCTTCTGCTTTGCATAGCGTTCGGCTGCCGTAACTAATCACCCGTTCAAGTCCGTGAGCCCTCTGCACAAGAACGGCGCCGAGACCTACGCTGCTTGCGTCAGTGTGTATTTCTGTCTCGGCGAATTCGTCGAAATGGGCAAGAAACGGAGGCGATGTCTGAAGGCGATGTTTAAGCTCCTGGAAAGTGGGTTCCTGTGGCGTTTCCCACTTGAACTCTACGTCGGCCTTGGTAACGTTAGTGAGTGGATCGGCGATGCCGGCGAAGTACTTCACGAACCGCCTATAGGAGGCGCACAGGCCCAGAAATCGGCGCACCGCCTTCTTGTCAGAAGGTGGCGGGAAGTCGGAGATGGTGGCTGTTTTCCGTGGATTAGGATGAACTCCAGACTTGTTAATCACGTGCTCTAGGAACAAGAGCTCCTCGTACGCAAATCTGCACTTTTCTGGTTTCAGTGAGAGTCCGGACATCTTGATGGCTTGAAGTACAGCTTCAAGGTGCTGAAGATGCTTTTCGAAGCCCAAGGAAAACACGATGACGTCATCCAAGCACAAGGCAAGTCTGCCACTTCTATCCTGCCAGTACGGTATCCATAACGCGTTGAAAAGTTGCAGGCGCTGAGCAAAGATCGAAGGGCATTACCTTAAACTCAAAGATGCCGTCCGGTGTTATAAACGCCGTCTTCTCTCGGTCTCTTTCGTCGACTTCGATTTGCCAATAGCCAGTCTAGAGGTCCATTGACAAAAAATACTTGGTGTTATGAAGCCTATTCAGTGCGTCGTTTATTCTTGGGGAGAATAAACGTCCTTTTTTGTGTTTTTGTTCAGGCGGCGATAACCGACGCAGAAACGTAGGGTCCCATCCTTTTTCTCTACTTACACCACGGGGGACGCCCATGGACTCTTGGACGGCTGGATGATGTCGTCCCGTGGCATTCCATCAACTTGTGTCTTTACGGCCTCGCGTTCTGCTCTCGTGTGATTCAGGGACGCCAACTGAAATAATGATGCTGGAGCGAGGTGGAATGGTAACTTGTTCTTCCAGCACATTCAAGGCATGGTTTTCTGACGGCATGCGCGGTAGTAGTGCTTCTTCTGTGGATAACGTTATCGACTTTGTTCTTAGGTTGATGACAGCAACATGGAGGCATAAGAAGTCCATGCCAAGGATGACATCTCTCGAGCAACGCTGTAGGACTACGAAGTCTGCAGGATAAATACGGTCGTTAATGGTGACTCTCGCTGTGCAGATTCCTGCTGGCGTTACGACATGACCTCCGGCTGTGTGGATTTTGGGGCCTTAATTCCCCAGCTGTCCCAACTTTCTTCAACTTCGCAGCGAACGACCCACTATAATGACGGAATAGTCGGCTCCAGTATCGACGAGAGCGGTCACACTGTGGCCGTCGATAAGAACGTCGAGGTTGCTAGTTCGCCGTCTCGCGTTGCAGTTAGGCCGTGGCGTCAGATCACGGCTTCGTCGGCTTGTTCCGCTGCTTCTATGTTGCGTCGTCAGGTCACCTTCGGTGAGTGAGGTATTGTCGTCAAGACTTTGGCTGGTTGGCGTGGTGTTCGGAAAGCTCCATCGCGGCGTCGGCGTCGTCGGGGGATCTTCGGTAGCTCGTCGCACAGCAACCGCATCTCCATCGGTTGCTGCCCTTAGTTTCCCGGATACGGGCTAGGAGACCGGCCCCGCGTTGGGCCAGAGTACTGCCGGTGACGCGGTGACATGCGGCAGCTGGGCGACGGCGAAGGGGAAGGACTTCTTGGTGTCCAGTTAGTTCCTGTCAGGTAGTTGGCGATGTCGCGTGCCCGTTCCCCTGGCTGTGGACGTGGTGCATTGACGGCAAAGCCACGCAGTCTTATCTGTCGGTACTGGCAACGGCAGTATGTGTGCGCGGCCTCGCCGCAGTGGTAGCAGAGTGGGCGGTGGACAGGGGTGCGCCAAACGTCGGTTTTCCTCGGCACACTGCGCTGGTCTGCTGGTGAACAGTAGGTCGTCAGTGGGGGTGGAGGCGGTGGTGGCGTCTGGCGACGGAAGGGCGATGGGGCGGCGTTTTGGCGTGCGCGTGGAGGACGGGCGTGGCGGCGGGCTGCAGCAGCATAGCTCATGACTTGCAGCTGCGGCTTTCGAGGCTGAGGAACGCCCAGCGATTGCTGGATCTCCTGGCGTACGACGTCTGCGATGAATTCCACATGAGGCTGCGCGGAAGGAAGTAATCTTCGCAGCTCCTTTTGCACGATCGCTCGGACCGTCTCACGCAAGTTAGTGGTTCCTAGCGCTTGAATGCTGGCGTAGCTTGTAGACGAGAAGCTGCGGTTATATTGCCGCGTGCGCATCTTGGGCGTCTTCTTTATCGTAGATGCTTCTGAAATGAATTCGGCGACCGTCTTTGGCGGGTTTCTGAGCAGCCCGGCGAAGAGTTCCTGCTTTACTCCTCGCAGGCGCAGACGGACCTTCTTCTCCTCGGACATGTCGGAGTCAGCAGTGGCGGAAGAGTTTAATGATATCTTCCGTGAATAGCGCCAAGTTTTCATTTGGCATCTGCATGCGGATTTCGAGGAGAGCTGCGGCCTTCTCCTTGCGCACAACACTTGCGAAAGTGGTGAGGAACCTGGCGCGAAAGACGTCCAACGTTGTAAGGCTTCGCTCTTGATTCTCGAACCAGGTCCGAGCAGCATCTTCTGAGGCGAAATACACATGCCAGAGCTTGTCATCGTCTGTCCAGTCATTGAAGGCGGCGACGCGGTCGAACCTTTCAATCCACTTTTCCGGGTCTTTCAGTGGCGAACCGCGGAAAGTTGGCGACTCTTTGGGTTGCCGGAGCAGGAGTGGAACCGGTGGAACCGGCGTTCACATGGTCACCGTGGTCGAGCCTTAACCAGTAAAAGCCCGTACTCTAGTGGCAGACCTTGTTGCCTGCAGCCAACTTGCTGCTCGTTGCTGGCGTCAGTGTCTTCATGGCGTGGGCTGGGTTCACGGCTTGACGGAGGCGTCTGGTACATGGAAGAAACAGCACCTCCACCAGATGTCACGGGGTCGTGACGTGGCCGAAAACAAAAGACTTTATGTTGGGATTGAACTGTTTATTTGGGCGAACCTGTGCCCTGTAAATGGAAAGTACGATTACAGTAGCAGTCTTGCACAGATAGCGTTTAAGAGAATTTTATTTCCGGGTATATCTTACACAGCATATGTGCACACATAAAAATGGACAATGGTAAACAATGCGTATGTACAATGCAAGCTGTTATATACATCAAAAGAACTTATAGCGTATGCAGTGGCGTACAATGCAAAAATTGTACAACAAAGACACGACATTCATGACATCGAGATGATTAAACTCAAATAAACAGTAAGGCTATAAGAACAAATAGGGGAGGTCATTCACAGTGTAGCGTGATATTTTGCATTCACCTGTAAGGACAATTTGCTCTTGCGCTCAAGAACAATATTGCACAAAAGGACCTGTTTCTAAAGAACCCTACTGAAACGTTCCGTATGTGAGTCCAATAATTTCATATGTTTCCATAAAGAATGCATACGTTTCCCATATATTTTCCATATATTTCCGTAAGATTCTTACTGAAACATACGGAATTATTGGACATCGCATACGGAACGTTTCAGTAGGGAAGAAAAGAAAAATACACACTGTAATGTCACAGTGGTACAAGCTCTAGCCCACCTCCTCAATAGGGGAGGAAAGGCATGGACACTGTTGTTTTTTACGATAATAAATCGCGTAGGCCACAGTCGGAGGAAACCCTCCTCTCCCAGCACGACTAGTTCTGCGTCAAGATGCATAAGCATTATGTTTCTTAGCCGATGTAGTTGGGCAAACATGGCTCTCTGGGGGCGTCCCCTCCGGCAGGCCAGTCCCCTCCGTTTCCATAAGACGAAGGCTCCGATAGCCATTTAGAGTACGACAAAGTTATCCCTGTGGCTAGACCTCCACAGCATATTTGTTTGGAACATCCTGGTAACCATGCGCCAAAAGGTGTGCGCTACTATACATTCATGGAAGACATGGTTCAGTGTTTCGTCGCGACCGCATTGCGGGAATGTGGCGGAGGGCGCCACGCCCCACGCCGCAAGGTGGTCGGCCGTTGGTAAAGCCCCCCACTCCCTGAGCCAGTTTAGGTCACGGACCTCGGAGGGGAGAGACGTGTTTGTAAGAGTCCAGCGTCTTTTGGATGGATAATAGATAAAGCTCTTTATTCAATACAATACAGTGCAAGTAAAAAGTTGATATAATACAGAAGGAGGTCCCAAAGTAAAAACTGTCAGGGGGACCTCCTGCGAATCCATGTATAATAATATAGAACAAAGATTGGCAACTAAGGAAAAAACAGCAAGGGAATAAAACAAAATGAACGTAATAAAAATTATTATTGAAACTTATGGTAGTTCAAAATATATACATGTAAGTGATAAAACAGGATATAACTGATTGGATTAAATGACTTTCTCCCGGCATTTCTGGCGTTGTTCTTCAGATAGGCTTTTAAATTCTATTAATTCGCTCATATCTGTGAGGACATTTCCATAAGTTCTTGAACTGGGAAATCGTTTCGCCATTGTTGCAAAGATTTTATAACATGTGTGTAATACAATAGTGGCTGCTCAGCAGCTGATTGATTGATTTGTGGAGTTTAACGTCCCGAAACCACGCTATGATTATGAGAGACGCCGTAGTGGAGGGCTCCGGAAGTTTCGACCACCTGGGGTTCTTTAACGTGCACCCAAATCTGAGCACACGGGCCTACAACATTTCCGCCTCCATCGAAAAGCCGCTGCTCAGCAGCTGGTCCCGTGTCGTTTGCTAAAACAAAAAGTCTTCTAGATGTTCTTAGCAGATACACTACAAGTTGCCTGACTCAATACGATGAGTTCTCTGAGTGTGTCCAGGTGTTTTTGAGAGCCAACATGCGCCACATTACATCAAGGTTGGGTACACTGAGCCCTCCCCATTTTACTGGTAGGTGGACCAAGGCTCTGGCAACAGCTTCGGCGTGGCCATTCCAAAGAAAGAAGCCGCTCGCAGTAGCGACTCTCAGCAAAACCCGTCGAGGTGGTTGGGCAATTCTGGCTACATAGAGCAGTGGCGCTGTTATGCTGGATTTAATTAGATAAGCTCTTTCATAAAAGGCAGTTGAAACGTTCTGGCGACTTCAATGCGTCTGTCTACATTGTGTTGAATTTCTTTCCATGTGTTGCGGGCTACCTCACTAGTCCAAAGGAAAGTTACACCCAAGACTTTAACGCCTTGGACGATTTGGACGCCATCGGGGAACTCTTCAATGCGCATCCCAAAGCACAATGCCTTGCTTTTTCCGGGATTAAGACGTGCTCCCGACAGGTAACTATACGTGTGGAATATTCACAGAAAGGCTCTGTAGCTATCCATGTTCCGAATAAACAACGAGATGTCATCGGCGTATGCCGGTACTTTCACTTTGACCAAGCCTGGAAGAGGGAAACCGCGTATCAACGTGCATTTCTGAATTTGTTTCAATAATGGATCTATGCATAATACAAAGACAATTGCGGAGAGTGGACAGCCTTGTCGAATGCCCCTTGTTACGACCGTCATAATTATTAAAGTTTTTCGGCCTTTGTGAACGGGACGAAAATATTTCGACGCATTCCAAGCAAGGGTATGCCGTCAAGACGGATTAAATTCCTCTCGGCAAGACCTGAACGATGGGTTCGGGACTGGTTCGCGCAGAGAAAACGCACGAGCCAAGAGAGGTCATTGTGAGCTCGACTCAAGAAAGGTCATTCTGTTTGCTGCGAGCAAGGCTTTCGAGGCAGACAAGGAGGCAGCTGGACCATTTTCGAGGTCACCGAGGATCTGGAAATCTCGGAACCAGCATGGTATTTGCAGCTCAGGCTGCAAGCTAAAGCCAAATTGGTTGTGGCTGCATCTTGCGAGGTCAAGCGGAGCCCCGGAATATGTGCGGCTAAGCCACAGCTTCTAGCAAACAACCTGGAATGAATTGTGGGGGTGAAGAAAAGGATAATGCACTATGTGCTGCAGCCCTTGCGGGAGCCCGCCTCGACGACGAGGAATTAGTCGACCACTCCTCCTTTCCCCATTCTCCATAAGATTGGCCGAATGGGGTGGCATATTTTGACGATATGCAGGCCAACCACTGCATTATCCTACCCAAACAGTCAGGCAAATTTGACACGTGTACTGGCAGCCGGTTTTTCGAAACTCACCCAGCTGCCAGAAGAATCTTGGAAACCAAAATCATCGAACGTGTGCGAAACTTGGTGACGTGTGCGAAAACGTCGGTGCAGTGCTTTGGTGACCATATTTTGGGCATCGTGTGGACTGTGCCCTTTCCACATGAATTGTGTGGTGTCTTTCGTCTCCTTCGTGGGTGGAGCACCTAGACTATGGAGTGCCGTATTGGCTGAAGCCGCGGACAGTACGCCCACCGTTGGCAACGCGGCGCTATATAAACGGAAGACTCTTGTGTATTTTCAAGTTCTACCGTTCAACAGTTGTCATGTCATGTTTTTGATTTCTACTTGATCACTTGACTACCTCTTTTCTAACTCTAAGTTACTAACCATATAAATATAATGTTGTCGTTTTTACGAGCGCCTCATCTGACTTGTTCGACGATGGGTCCTAAGACGGGGTCCGCTACCAAACTGAGACCCGCCGGACCCGGAGTCGCAACACCCTACTTACTGCAATGGGTTCCGATGTATAGCCATTCACTACTAATGACGTTTCTAAGTCTGTGTAGAGTGAGCGGAGGGTGTCGGTTAAATGTGCTGGGAAGCCATAACACTCAAGCACAGCGAAGAGATAGTTCCATTCTACGCGATCAAAAGCTTTTTCCTGATCCAAGGAAACAAAAGTGGCAGATATTTGTGTTCTTGTAGCGTACGTGAATAAATCGCGAGTCAGCGCAAGCGAGGAATAGATCGTATGACCTGGGACACAGCACGTTTGTAAGTCGCTTACTATTTCCGGTAGAATGGTTGTTATGCTATTTGCAAGGATGGCTGTCAATATCTTATAATCCGAGTTAAGTAGGGAAATGGGCCTCCACGCCCTTGGATCGGACGACTCTCCCTCGCTTTTAAGCAAAAGTATAACTCTGCTCTCACGAAACGTATTCGGTCTGATTCTGTCAGCAAGAAGCCCATTTAGCATTGTCAAAAGGTGGTCTTGTATTGTTTCAAGGAAGGTTTTGTAGAAACTCAAAGGTATCCTGTCAAAGCCTGCGGCGGCGGTTGTGTTCATGCGCTGAAGCACGATGCGTGATTCATCCAGCGTCACTGGGCTGCACAGACCATCGCGGAGCTCTTCTGGTACGCGGGAAATTCCCTCGCAAAACTCATTAACTATGGTGGTATAGTTCACGTCGTTTGCATTCTCCGCCCTGAAAAGATTCGAAAATTGTGTTTCAAAGAACCTCATTATGTCTTCTGCTCGTGTAGACTGTTCGCCGTTCGGCAACTGAACGAAAGGGACATGCATTTGTTCACCCAAGGAGCCGTTGCGAACACTTCGAAGAACAGCTGGATCTTAAACCGGTCGTCCGTTGATAAGAGACTGCGCAGCCGTGCGCGAACTAAGACGTAGCAAAAGTTCGTACCGCGCCTTTAACTGATCGAGATAGTCGTGGATTGCGAACATCAGCGTCTTGCCTCTGCGTACAATACGCGCTTTTCGTAGCGTGTCGTTTGTCTCTGTCGTCAGGCGCGCTTTCCTTTTGCGCCCCGCTTTGATAAGCTCGGCGTGCCAATTGTGTTTCAATTGATTGATGCGTGGGGTTTAACGTCCCAAAACCACCATTTGATTATGAGAGACGCCGTAGTGGAGGGCTCCGGAAATTTTGACCACCTGGGGTTCTTTAACGTGCACCCAAATCAGAGTACACGGGCCTACAACATTTCCGCCTCCATCGGAAATGCAGCCGCCGCAGCCGGGAATCTAACCCGTGACCTGCGGGTCAGCAGCCGAGTACCTTAGCCACTAGACCACCGCGGTGGGGCCCAATAGTGTTTCAATACATCCCAGTTACGGGGTTCAGGTGGCCTTTTGCATGCTTGCTCTAGTGCATTGCGCAGTAATGCTACGCTTTCCGGGTCGTGCACGAGTGTGGTGTCCATTTTTCAATGGTTTTTAAATGCAGTGGATTGTTCAAAGAAAAGTTTTAAAGACACTGGAAAGTGGTCTCTAATGCATGGAACGTCCAGGGGGAAATGCAACACCACGCAACTAAGGACATGGGTGGCTAGCACTTCTGGAAAATAGAAGCGGTCTAGCTGGGTCATATTGGGACCCCGTCGCCATGTTGCAACGAAGTAATTTCCGTGAGTGTCGACCCACGCATCCCTGAGCTGGAAATTGCGGATGAGTTGTCGCAATGCGCTAACTCCGCTATATTGTCTGCTTTCTGTGCGTCTGCGCGCATCTCTGGCGGTGTCCTCAACCCAGTTAAAATCCCCTACTAAGAAAGTAGGGTAGCTGTCAAACATAAATGAGTCGAGTGAATTGTAAAAAAATCGACCGTGCCCCCACGTTGAGCTGGGGCATATATTACGAGCGCCCTTACTCGTCTGTCGTGGTGGTCAAAGTCTACTGCTAGTGCGCGGCCGTCAAAACCATAAACACAGTGTGGTCTTCGACGTAACGCTGGTGTCAAGAAAACAACTCCGACTCCGCATATCTTTGAATCAGTCAGCGAAAAAAAGGCTTCGACTCCAAAATGTGAACAAAAGGATTGCACATCAAAAGGGGTTCTAAAATTACATTCCTGTAAGAAGAGGATGTCGACGTGACGTGACCTTGCGAAGTGCATGACTTCTCTCTGCTTATTTTGGCGTCTCAAACCCCTAACGATTAAGGAGAGAAAACGTACTGTAGCCATTTTGAAGAAGGGAGAGTGCGCGCAAACTTCAGAAAAACCCCTTGCAGAGGGTGGGGCGAGAGCTCAACGAGTGAACATGATTAAATAAAGAAATGCTCTGACGTCGTCAAAGCATTACCAAATTTTTGGGGCTTACTACTGTCCGTAGAGCCATCAGAGTCCGTGGTCGGTGGGTGGGCTCGTTTGGTGGCTGGACGGTCTATTTTCATGGCGCTGGCATCGACACTCGCACCGGCGGCCGCACCTATAATCTGGTAAATGGGGTTTGACAGGCTCAGTTTGCGGGTCTGAGCCGAGTACTTGCTGGCGCGGGCACTCGTCGTTGTCAGTGGCATAATCACCGTTATGGTCTTGTCTGGGCCAATGACCGGAGCGTCTGCACGTTCCGCTGTTCGGGTGCCGCGTCCCATCGAAGCTCTCGGCGCCTCGGAGCTACTGGTGGTGCCAACTGTGTCAGAGCTGCAGCTCTCGTGGTCTCTGCTAAGTACGGGCACTCGGGCATCAGCTTTGGATGAGCTGTGTTCTTCATAGGCGTCCGCCGAGAAGTCGCTGGTCTCGAACGGGGTGTGAAGGGTTGACGAGGCTTTCTCAGACAGGGGAGGCAAATCTCCTGCGTCTTGTGGTTCAGCATGGGCGTCAGTGTCGCTTGCGTCAGCGTCGCTCGCAGGTTCGAGCGCCGGATAATCCTCTTGCAATGCGGGCGTGAGGTCGGTGCACGCTTGTTCTTCGGACGTACGCAGTCAGCTGTTGCATGGGTGCCCGAGCACTTGCGGCCCGGTTGTGCGCATCCCTCTGTGGCATGTCCAAACACGTTGCAGCGCGTGCAACGGGGCGTGGCACAATCTTTGGCGATGTTTCCAGCATTCCTGCACTGAGAGCACACTTTCTTGACACCCCGGTAGTCACACATGACAATGTAGCCTTGAACTGTCAGAAAGTTTAGTATTTGGATTTTCATTTCCAATCACGCCACACGGACACCTGTGCCAACTCCAGGGCGGCCCTTGAACACTGTCTCGTGGATATGTTGCACGCTGCCTTAGGCGGAGAGAGCAGTCGCTAGGGCTGCGTCGCCTACCCACAGCGGTACCCGGAAGACTGTGACGTGGACTATTTCAGGACCTACGGTGGCTAGTGGAACTGATTCGCCGTTCAAGAGAATGGCGCCCCGGCTCTTCAGCTTGGTGGCTGCATGGACGTTTGCGGCTGCGGCGCCGAACTTTGCACCTCCCATGTGCTGGAGGGACTTGATACCGGCTGGGCCGGTTACTGCTTCGAGGGAATCTATGATGTCGTCGACGGTGCTCCCCTCTGGAGCGCTGAAGTTAAAGCAATGAGCTTTCGGCGGTGGCGCTGCGAAAGCCATCACACTTCCGTCATGGCCCTGGCTCCCAAGGCTTGCGCTGTGGTGCCCGGGCGTTGGCTCACGATGAAGGCCTGGACAGAGCCGGGGGTTGTGCAGGGGTTCACTAGATGCTCGATGAGATGGGGTCAATGACTGGCAGCGTGCCTGGTTGCGGGAATCCCGGCACCAGGTAGGCGGCGAACGGAGCGTCGGACGTAGATCAACTACTGACAAGCGGCGAAGTGCGTCGGCATTTATACTCTTGCCATCGAATGTTCTAGCGTTATCGCTGCCGGTGACGAGTGTTCCAGAATAATCTCTACAGTTCGCGGAGTGTGCATGATCTTTTCGAAATGATCTACTACAGTCCCGAAGCTTCACGAAAATTGCAGGTGCGGTTTGCGCTGAGAATTGTGTAGTGTATTGGGGCGATTACAATGCTTGAAGAATGGCACGTGGCAATATCTTTTAATTGTTTTAGCGTATATATGAAAGATATCTCTTTATTAGATAAGCTAATATCGGGACAAGTAGTCGGCATCTTGATGCAAGCAGCCGGTTTTGTACAGGTCTGAGTAGTCAAATTCTTGAAGGCGCAGCACCCAACGGCCAAGACGGCCTGAAGGGTTTTTCAGGGACAAAAGCTAGCACAAGGCGTGGTGATCAGTGATGACTGTAAATGGCCGACCATACAATTAGGAACGAAATTTTCTGACTTCCCAAACAAGTGCAAAACTTTCGCATTCAGTAGTTAAATATTTTCTCTCAGCAGGCAAAATAAGGCCACTGGCATAGGTAACAACACCATTGCGTCCTTTTTCCTGGGCTAGGATTGCACCGATGTCATAGCCACTTGTATCAATACGAACTTCTGTTGAAGCTGAGATGTCAAAGTGAGCAAGGATAGGAAGGGAATTAAGCAGCCACACTAGATTTCAGAACGCATCTGCTTTTTCAGGCCCCCAGATGAAGCCAGCGCCTTTTCTGAGGAGTTGAGTGAGAGGGCGTGCGATGGCGGCGAAGTTTTTAACAAAACGACGGAGGTAAGGACAGAGGCTAAAAAAAGTGCGAACGTTTTTGTCACTGGTTGGCACAGGGAAATCTTTTACTGCTCGTATTATATCTTGATCCGGGTGAACCCCTACAGAATCAGTAATATTTATTTATTCAAGAGTACGGCCACTCTCATCAGAGATTATAGCAGGGAGGGCATATGAAAGCGAATATTTATTTACACAGTCAGAATAATTGAAAACACAAGAAAAATCTGCCGGACTCACAAAATGGCATACAAATCATAGATTATACCTTGCCATTATAAGAACACACAATCAAACAATTTTAGGTATAGCAAATTCATGAACTAGGTTATTGCTGAAAATGACTGCAAAAATATATGTATGAGCACAGAAATTGGACGACGGCTGAAGTGGCACTTTGCTGAATTAAGTTGCAGTGCGACCGCACAAACGACAGATGAGATTTTTGATAGTCTTTCAAGGTGTGTCGAAAACAAAGGAGAAAAAACGATGAGATCGTCTACGTAGCACATGAAGATGGACCACTTTAAGGCATTTAGGAGGGCATCCATCATACGTTCGAACTCGGCGCGGGCATTGCATAAACCAAATGGCATCGCTTTAAACTGGTAAAGGCCGTCCTGAGTAATAAACGATGTCTTTTCACGGTCCATGTCATCAACAGCAATTTGCCAGTAGCTGGAGCGTAGGTCGATGGAGTAAAAATATTTTGCGCTCTGAAGGCAATCCAGGGTATCCTGTATGCGTTTCAAAGGTTTGACGCCCTTTTTCGTGATCTTGTTTAAATGCCGATAATCAGCGCAAAAGCTCCAGCTGTTGTCCTTCTTCTTGACAAGTACAACAGGAGCCGCCCATATGAAGGCTCGATGATATTTGAAGAAAGCGTTTTGTCGACCTCCTGTTGGATGATGCACCACTCAGCATGAGAAACGCGGTAAGGTCACCGATGAATTGGACTCGTATCGCCTGTATCAATCGGATGCTTAACAACGGACGTCTGGCCTAGGGGATTGTCGCCAAGGTCGAAGATGTCGCAAAAAGATGCAAGGAGAGAACACAGGTCGTTAGCTTGTTCGGTCGGTAGTCAGGTGCAATCATCTTGGATATCACGCGTTGTTCTAATGGAGGAGTAGGCGAAGTTTTATCTGCACTCGAGATGCTGTCGTAACCTAGTGTATAATATGGCAGTCTGTCGCCGGCATGTTTAAGCGAGAGATACAGAACGAGGGAAGACTTGTGTACATAAGCCGAAATTCACTAGTGGTAGGCAGGATGTGTTAGCCGTTTTAGTGACGATTGTATGAGGAAACGCAACGTTGTGCGAAAGCAGGATGTCAACATTAGGTGACACAATATAAACAGCGTCTGGGACAGGTGGAACAGGGGAGACACCTATGCAAGCAACTGTTCGTTGAGGGAGATGCAGGTGTTCTGTGAAACAGAGCAGACTTGTTGGGTAACTGAGAGGATCAACAATAATAGGTAGAGTGAGTTACACTTTACCATCAGAACAATCTATCAAGGCTGAACGTTACGACAAACAGTCATAGCCCAAATTTTTGTCATGAGGGCCGTGTTCTAAAACATAAAACAGAACTGATGTATGCGTGCGGCAACGCTGATGCCAGCTGAGCACACACCAATCACTGCGACTATTACACCATTGGCAGTTCAGACCACAGTAGTTGGGCCAGGAGTAAGGACTTTCTTCAGTTGTGTTTTAAGGTCAGCGTTCATGACAGACACGAGGACTGTGTACCAACTACCAGAGCCACACGACTGCCTAAGTTGCATGCATCACGGTGGATCAGCGGCTGAGGTGCTCACCTGCCAACGCGAAGTTCGGGAGTTTGATCCCGGTCACGGCAGTCACATCTCTACAACTTGCTACAATGCAACAAGCGAGTACGCCTACGAAGAGTTGTTATTATTGACAAAGTGTTAGCCACAACAAGCTGGTTCAGGCAGAATACCGGCAAGCACGAACCACATAAACATCGTCTTCTTTCACGCTGGCACATATCTGGCACCACTTTGCTCCAGCTCATACTATTTGCTTTGCAAGAGGGTGCTTAATTTATTAAATCAGTGTCTTACAACGTCTTGATTCTGAAAGCTTGATAACCACGTGAATTCACTTTTAAAACAAAGATGTGCCTTATTTTTATCGTGCTTCACATTGCTGCAGGGAGCAGGAGAAGGTGAATTGTCATTTATACTAGGTATACACTGTATTTTACCGCAGATGGATTTATTGTTCTCTTGTCTATGAAGTGGTCTCTAATGCACCCAAAAAACACTCATACATTTAAAGCCTCACATTTTGGGTGCCTTGTCTAGAACTGCATTCTTGCTTTGGCAAAGGGGCTAAGAAAGCACGTATTCCTGGAAAACAACCATGAAGTGGCTTGTAACGAGTCTCTAATCAGTGTGCCTTATTTCATATGATTACCATGTTGCGTAAATCACTGGCTCTTGCCTTCTTGCTGAACGAGTTTGCAGCAACGAAGAATTTTGTAATTTGTTCACAGTATGTGTGAAAAAAAGTTGGATTCGTCGATCTCTTACCTGTCAGTGTCAAAGTAGAATGTGACATTTTTGTGTGTCTTAAAATAAACTCATGTTCTTAATTCTGTCTCC
Organism: Rhipicephalus annulatus; assembly: GCA_013436015.1. Lineage (NCBI taxonomy): Eukaryota > Metazoa > Arthropoda > Arachnida > Ixodida > Ixodidae > Rhipicephalus > Rhipicephalus annulatus. The sequence continues at coordinate 656,403 of WOVY01011440.1, read as the reverse complement.
TGTGTGGTTTTTATTTATGCCACACATGCATGCACAGCCCATGTACAGTTCTAGCCATGTTTTATGCAATGCAGCAAATAAAAATAACATTTCTGCTGTACGGTCAATGTTCCATGAAGCAATCTCTGTGCGAATTACAACACAGGTGACAAACTGCTGGCGGTGCTCTTTCCACGTAATACAGAATTATGTGGTTGCATCAACGAAGAAACAGATAAAAACCAGTTCCAAAGTAACACAATACTGCATTATTGTCCTGCTGAGTATAATTCTTTTCTATTGGTATAACTAAATTCTCCAGTCATTTTTATTATGGCTATGCTGAGCATCTTCTGATACACACTGGGGCAAAAACTTCCTGCGTCTTCAGCTTCAATCTAGCTCTTTGTTTACAGCACTGCCCACTCTACAAAAATTTTGTATAGCAGCCTCCTTTAAGATGGGACTGTGCTGCATTCGCCAAGACTGAAGTATGCCATGCAGTTTGTTTATGAGAAAGAAATCAAACATCAACATAATTTAAAGATAAGGTAAAAATGGCAGACCCTTGTTGTGTCTGTTGCCTTCTCTCTCATTTATCCACCGTGCTGCACGGTTTTCCCCTAATATAGATGTATTCAGTAGTACACCCTCAGTGTGTGCTACTAAGCACATTGTTAAATGTGCTTCACACAATAAATAATGGAGTTATTCGTTTCAGAGTCTAGTATAAGAGCAGGAGCTCGACTTTGGTATGCTTAGGTTCTGTAACAAAAAAAAACAGAAAATGAGTATAACACTCTTGCAGGAAGTTAAAAAAGATGCCAAATTCTAAAGCTGAAGAAGAAAGGACAATTTATTCGAAAGATGTAGCACTCCTATGTAATAGAATGTCACAATCTTCTGCATTTAAAATAAACCAATATTCATACTCTGGCTTCCTTTATGGCTTTGTTGATGCCAGGGGTGTACGCGTTGCCCCTGTACTGCTATAGTCATCTATAAAACACAGCAAAGAAATACTTTCCTCTCTACAGTATAAGCACGTCCTAAGAATGAGTATGGATTTAGTGACAAATTGATAATTGAGTTATTTGTACAAAGAACAGAGTATACATTTGTCGTTGTTTCAACAGAGAAAGAGATAAAACCTGCGACCAAAGTTACAAGCAATGTTGCACCTATGCTGTCCTCAATCTAGCTATTTCCTTTTGTTATTATCTATATACCAGTTATTATTTAGCGTGTGTCTATGCCAAGCATGCTTATGACTCATAATAGAGCCAAAATATGGTGCATCAAGTTAGAGCAATGTTTGCTGGGTCACATTATTCGAGTGTCTCAATTATGAGGCTGCATTTGCATAGATTTAATTTAGCCATGAATTTCTGATCAGCACTATATAAAAAAAGATGTGGTGAATAGGTGAATACTACAGACAAAGCATGTGTGTCCTATTGTCTTCTCTGTATTTTATCAACAGCGCTGTTATTCCCTCCTAAAAAAGGTATTCTTCAATACTACACCTGCATGCACTGTGCATGTGCCACCAAGAATATTCCAAACAAACAAGTACTTCACAAAAACTCTGGAATGGAAGTCATTCTTTTCAAAGCTAAATATACATCTGGTATGTAAGAAGTATCCCAGTTTTACCAAACTGTTATGAAACCATATGTCTGCAATTATATATATATATATATATATATATATATATATATATATATAAGGGAAAGAAGTGTATACCTAAGGGCTCGTTTTTCCGTGTTTTTAACACAATATTAATGAGATATAACAGACAGTAATGCCAAGGAATGTACAGGGGAAGTTATTAAAACCAATGAAATGTAAATAAGAAGAAAGAAAAGTGGATGAAAAAATTACCAACTGTGAGCAGGAATCGAACCTCGAAGGTCGTAGGTTCGATTCCTGCTCACAGTTGGTAATTTTTTCATCCACTTTTCTTTCTTCTTATTTACATTTCATTGGTTTTAATAACTTCCCCTGTACATTCCTTGGCATTACTGTCTGTTATATCTCATATATATATATATATATATATATATATATATATATATATATATATATATATATATATATATATATATATACAAATCCAGTTCATAGGCTTCATCGGCTGTGTCCTTCGTGCTTTAAGAGTTTTAATTTTTTTTTAGTTCACACGGCGTACTAGTTCAGATGCGTTGACACTGCGTTCAGGACGCCATGAAAACGATTCTTGTGTTTCTGGCGTGCTATATAGATAGATAGATAGATAGATAGATAGATAGATAGATAGATAGATAGATAGATAGATAGATAGATAGATAGATAGATAGATAGATAGATAGATAGATAGATAGATAGATAGATAGATAGATAGATAGATAGATAGATAGATAGATAGATAGAAGATAGATAGATAGATAGATAGATAGCTAGATAGATAGATAGATAGATAGATAGATAGATAGATAGATAGATAGATAGATAGATAGATAGATAGATAGATAGATAGATAGATAGATAGATAGATAGATAGATAGATAGATAGATAGATAGATAGATAGATAGATAGATAGATAGATAGATAGATAGATAGATAGATAGATAGATAGATAGATAGATAGATAGATAGATAGATATAAAACTGGACTGAAAGGAAATCTCTTTTATATGCTAGGTATTTTGTTGGTGAAAAACTTTAAATGTATTTTACAGAAAGAATCAGATTTGCAAAGAACTGCAGTAGTACTGTTTAGGTAATACTGCAGATGACTTCAAGTATGGTCACATATCTCTTGACGTGTACTGTGCACATACATGTGCATCGTTACTGCACAAAAAGTTATTGCACTTGATGAATCAAGGAACCAAGTTTTTTTATATTAATCCATGGCAGCTACATAAACTGCATGCTTAGTGCATATTGGGTTTTCTCGAGAAAACCCAAGATGCACTTTGTACCCGGACATATTGCTGCAAAACGAACTTCTACTGCAAATGAAACAAGGTATGCAAGAAATACGTACAGGCGATAATTAACCACATGATGTTGTAAAACGAGAGTGACTATCACAACTGTATTAGTTATAACAGAAGAGTTTACTGTATGATTAATTTTCATGGTTGATTTTCTCGGTGACTACGTGTAGAAAATTGTGAGTGAGTCGTTGAAAGAGATTTGGTTGTATACAGTAGCGGTGATATTCCACGCTCGCTCATTTCTTTTTATATGATCAATATACCCATGAAAAATTGATCGGGGCAGGCAGCGCCAGAATGATTGAGAAACTTCCAGATTGTTTTAGACTATTTGCGTGTATGACACGTACTAGGAGTCAGGCTACTAACACAGCTTTGATAAATGTGCTCCCAATGTCAGCCTCAGCGATAACGCTCGTTTCTTCTTTCTACAGCTGATATGGCCATCTTTCTCATAAAATGGCATACCGCCATAAACACACATGACAGTCGATACTGCAAGAATTAGATCGTTAGATGAGAATTGGTTCTGAATGTCTGACGAATTATGTACATGTACACCAAACTATATATAAAGCATGTGAACTAGCTGAAGTGCATTGGTGAGCTAGTTTGTTTATCATACTTGCATGCGCGATAGCTGGAGATAATCAGGGCCTGTCATCCCTAATCTGGTCTCTAGAGATAATGTTGACTTCGATCTACTCGTTCGAGTCAAAATTCCGTCGTTGTGACCAGAGTTGAAAAAGGTGCCAACTAAAACATGTGCGTTACTTAGCCCTGAATTGTCATGTTACAATCCGTGCATTTGTGTGCGCATTCAAAATTATAAAAGCGCATGGAGATATCAATTTGATGTGCAAGAGATGTTAACTCTTATTAGTCTACTTACCATGAACAACCCGAGAAGTCCAATACCTTTCGTTACATATTTAGCTAGATTTTTGACAGGCACACCTTCGATCAATGATCGAGCATCAAGGATGTTTATTCTGTCTGAGTGTATGGGCTTGTTCGCTTCTGTCCGCATTCAATCGCGCTGTTCAAACTTATTGGGAGCTTGCGCAAGAAGCTTTTACAAGTTGTATACGTCAGGAAGCGCCGCTTTCGGTATGTTCACAGCAAATATGCTTTACTGTCTGACATTTTTGTGCGGCAGTGAAGCCAAACAAATGCTACGTTGTCTTCGAACGTTTATACGATAGGTCCTTCCCCATGTGTGGATATGTATGTGTGTAATGACCACGGTGTTATTCTATGATTGTGATAATATATGTTGCTCCAGCTCCGTTTTCTATCTCGATAAGGAAAGTTTATTTTGAACTTGAATTAGGAGATATTTTGCGTTGGAAGCACATTTCAGCGCCTAAATTATGACTGCCGTTTTATTATTTATATATACACCTATAACTTAGCAGGACTGGACAGTGAGTAGATAACGTTATAAAAAATTCAATTGACTAAACATTCCAATCACAAAGAACGAAAAATTGACCTCAATGGTCTGTTTATCTATCTTTCAAGCCGCCTACGTCTGGTTGCTCTCGTGATCCCTCCCTTGGCTTTGGGTAAACCAAATTAGTATGGGAGGGTAAGATAGTTTGACGAATATGATTGCCCGCCAAGTCATAAACATTTGCGCGATCCCATCGCGTATGTCGTCGAACCCTTTCTTATAGATGTGTGGCACACGTAAATATTGCAGGTATGCGGTTATATGCCACAGGTGTTTGACAGTTCGTCTACCCAAGAATGGCAAGAAATATTATTGGTACTTTTAACATGACAAGGTCAAGACAAATGTCGGTGTGGACCCTTAGAGCATAAATTAGAGCATGAAAGGTCACATATACATCCAGCCGAGCATTTGCCGCCCAACACGATCCAATCGCCCAATGAAAGTCGCTGAATTTTCGTGTAAAACAAACGTCTTCAAAAACTCCTTTTTTCCCCGTACGTGCCATGAGTGGAATCTGTTACCTGCTAATGTTGTGCAATGTTCTGATGTCTCATCCTTTCTTGGTGCCCTGTTGAATTCGGCATGATTTTTTTTTCCGCTTCAAAGTGTACCATTAGAAGTGTATTGTTATGCTTGTATGTTATCCTGTTTTCTTCTTTTGTATCGCCCACACCTGCTCAAAGCCTGGCACCCAGGCTAGCAGTAACCTGTAAATAAAATAAATAAATAAATAAATAAATGTAACATACATGAGATCTAACAGACAATAATGCCAAGAAATGTATACGGTAAGTTATTAGAACAAATGGATTGTAAATAGGAAGAAAGAAAAGTGGGTGAAAAAATAACCAGCCGTGAGCACGAATGGAACCTACGACCTTCTAATAACGCGTTCGATGCATCAAACGCGTTATTCGAAGGTCGTAGGTTGGTTATTTTTTCACCCACTTTTCTTTCTTCTTATTTATAATCCATTGGTTGTAATACCTTCCCCTGTACATTCCTTGGCATTACTGTCTGTTAGATCTCATTATTATTGTGTCAAAAACACGGAAAAACGAGCCCTTAGGTATACACTTCTTTCCCTTATTCACTAACGAGGACCTCGTACTGGCACACTTGGTGTCATTAGGTTGTATACGAGGGACTATTAATCAGCCACCCGCTCGTAATAGGTTCACGTGCTACGTGACGCCACATATGCGCATAAAAGAGTGTTTCACACTCGTCGCTCGGCTTATAGATGGCGCTGACTGACACTCCTACTTCTAAATTCACATATACACCCAAAAAAAAGTGGATGGAGGGAAAGCTGCTGTGGTAGCTCAGTGGTTAGACCATTGAACGCGTTATTCGAAGGTCGTAGGTTCGATTCCTGCTCGCGGCTAGTTATTTTGTCACCCACTTTTCTTTCTTATTTAAATTCCATTGCTTCTAATAACTTCCCCTGTACATTCCTTCGCATTACTGTTTGTTAGATCTCATATATATATATATATATATATATATATATATATTGTATGCATCTACTATGCGCTTCACCCTCATCTGAACAGCAGTCAATCATCATCATATGTTCTGGCTGATGATCATCATCTTCTTGGAACGTGCGCTTCTTTGTCGGGTCCGTTGCGCTTGTTCGTTCCCGAGTTCACGACCAATAAACCTCGTTACAACCGAGTCGTCATACGTGGTGGAGGTGGATTGACGTTCCCAGTACCTCTCCTTACAACGCCTACTCGCTGGAGCTCCGTTCAGGCCGCCGCTTGGACCCTCAGTCCGCCAGCATGTCCCAGAGTGAGTGGGTGGATGCCCTTTCTGCTCCCGTCTCTGCGCCGCAAGCCGTCACTGCGCCGCAAGCCCCTCCTCTTTACATCGTAAACCACCAGCGTGAAACCTCCGATCTTCGCTGGTCTCCGCGGCGAAGAAGTGGAGGACTGGCTCGATAACTACGAGCGAGTAAGCGCAATTAATCACTAGGACGACTCTAACAAGCTCCGCCGAGTATCGCTTTATCTCACGGCGTTGCCAAGACATGGTTCTTGAACCATGAGATCGACCTCACCGACTGGCCTGCCTTCAAGCAGCAGCTTCGCCAAGTATTCGGCACGCCAGCCGTTCAATCCGCTCAAGCGAGGAGGGCCCTAGATACTCGCCAACAACACCCCGGCGAGTCATACACATCTTACATCGAGGATGTCCTTGCGCTTTGCCGGCGCGTCAATTCTTCGATGTCCGAGTCGGACAAACTGCGCCACATCCTGAAGGGCATCGGACGCATTGCCTACAATGCCCTTGTTGCCCAGAATCCTCCTACTGTCACTGACGTGATCTCTACGTGTCAGCGTCTCGACGAACTTGATTCTGTTCGCCTTCAGTTGGGCAATAGTGAACACCGTACAGCAGACCGGGACCTGCGTGACATGATACGGGAGATCATACGAGAACTTCAATCAATGGGCATCTCACAACCTTCTCCATCTGTCACACAGCCTTCAACCATGGCCCTCCGTGACATCGTAAGGGAGGAACTAACATCATTCACCGGTCCAGCCTACGTACAGTCACCTCCGTCTAGCCCCCCAACGTACGCGCAAGTTGCGGCCGCGCCTCCTCGCAATGTAAACTCTACTTCGCCGCTGCCATCATTCACGCCGATTGCTGCTGCACCACCGGTCCACTTCCGGCCAATCCCACCCGACCCTCCGTCTGTCCACTTGAGTGCGCTATCTCCCGGTGCGTCGAACGCCCTCTACTACCCGCCTTGGCGCCCGTCTCGCCCAACACGGTTTTACTGGGGATATCGTGGCCATATATCGCGCTTCTGCCGCAAGCGCCAGCAGGACGAGCGTCGCTAGTACGACATGCGCGAACGGGACTTTTCCAGTGGGGATTCTTACGCTCGGCGTTATTCATCTGGAAAGCAGCGGTCTCCATCTCCGCCCGCGTCGACTGAGACGCGGAACACTTACCGTTCAAGCCGACGCCGATCACCTTCGCCCTTCCGTCGCTCCTCCTCTCCTCTTCGGCCAGCCTCGTTTACGACTGACAACCGGTCGGAAAACTAAATGATGCAGTTTTCGGAGGAGAAACTGCATGTAACAGTAGGACTCATATTCCTTCAGCACGCCCGTTCCACATGGTTTCTGTTACGGTGGAAGGAGTTCTCGTGGACGCTTTGGTGGACACCGGTGCTACAGTTTCTGTGATTAGGTATGATTTGTGCAAACGCCTGAAAAAAGTAATGACACCTTATAATGGACCCAATCTAGTCGAAGCCCAGGGGAACACTATCCGCCCTTTTGCTCTTTGTACTGCTCGTGTGTTTATTCATGACATTTTGCATTACATCGAGTTCACTGTGCTTACCCGGTGCTCTCACCAGCTAATTCTAGGGTGGGACTTCCTATCTTCTTCTTCAGCCGCTATATGTTGTGGTGAACGGATTCTGCCCCTAACTAATACGGACTCCATGTTCGACGAAGGCGTCTACAAGCCACTACGCCTGTTCACTCGCGAAGATCTCGAACTACCGCCACATCAAGAACGAATTGGGACCCTGATCTCTAAGGACATCGACCACGGTGACGTCTTGGTGTTCCCTTCGTCGACTTGCGTCGCAAAAGGCGTAGCCCTTGCATCAGGTGTTGTACGCTTTCACCATGGCTCCGCGCTTGTAATTGCTACGAATGATACGCCAGAGAAAGTTCTCCTGCCAGAGGGCACTGCAGTAGCCTGTGTTGTGGATGCTGAGCCTGTCAGCGTCACGCCACTTAAAGCTGCCTCTACCAACGACCGTTCTATGAGTAAGCTTGGCTCATCCTCTCCCTTCACAGCTCTTATCAGTGATGACTTAACAGCTATCCAGGCACAGCAGTTGCTTGCGTTATTAACAAAACACGCCGATTCTTTCGACACCTGCTCCTCAACGTTGGGCCGAAATACCACTGCAGCGCATCGCATTCAAACGGAGGGAACGTCTATTGTACATCACCGCCCGTACCGCGTGTCTCTCGCTGAGCGAAAAATCATCGAAGAAAACGTCGCTGACATGCTCCAACGAGAAATAATTCGTCCATCAACTAGCCCTTGGTCATCCCCTGTTGTTTTGGTACGAAAAAAAAGATGGCTCCGTGCGCTTTTGCGTTGATTATCGGGCACTTAACAACATCACACGCAAGGACGTATACCCCATGCCACGCATCGACGACGCCCTTGATTCACTGCAAGGCGCCGAATACTTTTCAAGCTTTGATTTGCGTTCGGGATATTGGCAAATTCCCATGCACGATGACGACAAAGAAAAAACGGCATTTGCAACCCCCGATGGCCTATACGAATTTAACGTGAGGCCTTTCGGGCTCTGAAATTCGCCCGCGACGTTTGAACGCATGATCGACACCGTCCTACGTGGTCTGAAATGGAAGACGTGTCTCTGCTACCTTGATGACATTATCATCTTTTCATCAACATTTTCTCAGCACCTGAGGCGCTTGGATAACGTCCTAACATGCCTCGCCGGTGCGGGTCTGCAGCTCAACACTAAGAAGTGCCGTTTCGCCACCAAATCCATCAAGGTTTTTGGTCATGTCGTCAGCAAGGACGGTATTCGCCCTGACCCCGAAAAGATCGCTGCCGTCCTTCGATTTCCATGCCCCACAAGACTTAAGGATTTGCGAAGTTTTCTTGGCCTCGCATCATATTTTCGTCGCTTCATACAAAATTTCGCTTCAATGGCTGCGCCACTTCACAAACTACTTGCATCTAATGCACCCTCTGTGTGGTCCGAGGAATGTCAGTCGGCGTTTCACCTATTAAAGAAAGCTTTGACGTCAGAGCCTGTACTCTGCCATTTTGATGACACCGCCCCAACACTCCTGCATACCGACGCCAGCGGTTGCGGTATAGGTGCTGTTCTCCTCCAACGCGATAACTCTGGACAAGAAAGGGTCATCGCATATGCTAGCCGAGTGCTTACTTCTACCGAAAAAAACTTTACCATCACTGAGCAGGAGTGCCTCGCTGTGGTTTGGTCCATACAAAAGTTCCGTCCTTATCTGTACGGCCGTCAATTCACCATCGTAACAGACCACCACGCCTTATGCTGGCTTTCTACAATGAAGAACTTGTCCGGACGCTTGGGTCGTTGAATTTTACGCCTACAGGAGTATCAGTTTGAGATTATTTATATATCGGGCAAAAAACATCAAGACGCCGACGCTCTTTCTCGTTGCCCACTACCTACGGCGTCGTTCGACACTCCAGCTGCCACCTCCAACGACACCAGCGCGGACGTGACTCCCACTTCTGTTGCCTTGCTCACCTCGCTGTACCAACCGCCAATCAACGATGAACAACCCTTCAGTTCTCGCCAGCAGGCTGACTCGTATTGTCGGCGCATTATAGACCACCTCTCAGAAGCTACGCGTCCCCCCAATGCACGCCTTCGTCGACAACTCGAGCACTTCAAATTTCAGGACGGTGTGCTGTACCGTCACATATATCATCTTGAAGGCCAACGCTGGGTACCTGTTCTGCCACGCGCTTTTCAACATCATGTACTTGACGCCTTTCACGACAATTTGACTGCTGGCCACCTAGGCTTTCACAAAACCTACGACCACATTCGAAGCCGCTTTTATTTGCCTGGGATTTCTACCAGCGTAGCAAAGTACAAGGGTTCCTGCTCTCCGTGCCAACTTCGCAAACTTCTGACATCTCCCCCGGCTGGTCAGTTACAGCCAATGACGTGCCCTACAACACCTTTCAAGGTCGTCGGTGTCGATCTTTATGGGCTCCTTCCTGTTACTGGTGCTGGAAATAGATGGATAGTCACTGCCGTAGACCATATGACACGCTACGCCGAGACAACTTCAGTAGCTACGGGTTCAGCATCGGAAGTTGCTGACTTCGTCCTTAAGGCCATAATACTACGTCATGGTGCTCCTCGTGTACTTCTAAGTGACCGTGGAAAGGTGTTCTTATCACAGCTTTTAGGTGAAGTTCTTCGCGTTTCTGGTACCACACACAAGATGGCGTCTAGCTACCATCCTCAAACAAACGGCCTGACCGAGAGATTTCACCGAACCCTTGCCGACATGATCGCCGTATACATTCAACCGGATCACAGAAACTGGGATAAACTTCTACCGTTCCTCACTTTCGCCTACAACACCGCTGTTCAGCGCACAACTGGCTACTCACCGTTTTATCTCGTTTACGGACGTTCACCTACTTTCTTTATCGATGTTTCCTTCTTCACCAGCAATGGCCCTCCATCACCATCTTCTTGCGAAGAATATATTTCTCGCCTTGCCCAGTGCCGCCAGCGCGCTCGTATGAACACGGAAGCTACGCAACAAGCAAGGAAGGCCGTCTACGACACCTCTCATCGCGTGGTATCATTCCGACCGGGTGACGAGGTGCTGCTATTGACTCCAATTCGCACACCTGGTCTCTGCGACAAGTTCCAGCCTCGATTCATTGGCCCATATGTTGTTTTAGAGCAGACTTCACCAGTCAACTATCGTGTGACGCCTCTTGTCGTGCCAACTGACCGCCGGCCGTTACCGCAGCACCGAAATTGTACACGTTTCCCGCATGAAGCTTTTCACACGACGTTCCTCGTCACCTTGACTACCCGCCCACCGCGGCCAGGCTGGGGGAGGGGGGGGGATCAGTGTAGGCATCTATTATGCGCTTCATCCTCATCTGAACAGCAGTCAATCATCATCATATGTTCTGGCTGATGATCATCATCTTCTTGGAACGTGCGCTTCTTTGTCGGGTCCGTTGCGCTTGTTCGTTCCCGAGTTCACGACCAATAAACCTCGTTACAACCGAGTCGTCATAATATATATATATATATATATATATATATATATATATATATATATATATATATATATATATATATATATATATATATATATATATATATATATTCAGAGTTTCTTCTGGCTACCGTAATAAAAGTTATAAACTTCGAGAATAGTGCAGTATAAGAAACAAAGCAATAAAATATTTATTTAATCCTAACAGTTTCGGCTGGTGAACCAGCCTTCGGAGAAGGCTGGTCAGAGAAGGCTGGTGAAAAGGCTAGTCGGAGAAGGCTGAAAGAAGGCTTGTTCACCAGCCGAAACTGTTAGGATTAAATAATTAGTTTATTGTTTTATTTCCTGTACTGCACTATTCTCAAAATGTATAACTACATATATATATATATATATGTGTGTGTGTGTGTGTGTGTGTGTGTGTGTGTGTGTGTGTGTGTGTGTGTGTGTGTGTGTGTGTGTGTGTGTGTGTGTGTGTGTGTGTGTGTGTGTGTGTGTGTGTGTGTGTGTGTGTGTGTGTGTGTGTGTGTGTGTGTGTGTGTGTGTGTGTGTGTGTAAATGCACAATTACGAATAATGTATCTGTGCCAGCACATGTACATTCAAAAATCATTGTAAAAGATTGCGACAAGTGAATGTTTTAACAAATTCGAGGGAAAAGACTTGATTTTCGCGTGAATGCTGCAGGCAAATGACGCGTTGCTTGAGGTTGCATTCCATAAATAATACCATGAATTACATTCCAATAAAGTAATGAGTGCATGGTACCACTCGATCAGTTTAAAACAACTAGGGCGAATATCTTTAATTTCGATCTTGGAAATTAAGCACGTTGAGGAAGAGAGCCTTGAAAATCGCAGCGGCGGCTAATGCGAAATTCTAAACAAACTGCATGCATGAGCATTGATCGAATGTGTGCTTATCAAAAGTTAAATATATATGACAAAATTGGTATCGGACTTTTTGGATGTGGCTCTTGACAAGCATGCCAAAAGAATTAACACACCGTGCACATCAAAGTGATATTTTCATGTGCTTATCAAAAGTTAAATATATATTACAAAATTGGTTTTGGACCTTTTGCATGTGGCTTTTGATAAGCATGCCAATAAGAATTAACACCTCGTGCCCATCAAAGTGATATTTTTATGTGCTTTTTTAGTGTGAATGCACATAAAGATAGCTGCATGTGCAGCACTCCATTGGATTGAAACAGGACAGTTTAGGGCTAAGTAACGCACATACTTTCGCTTCCACCGCTTTCACCTCGGGTCAAATCAGTGTAATTTTGACTCTGGCTCCTAGATCACAGGCAGCGTTATCTTTATAAAGTAAATTTGTGGTGATGTGACATGTTTACCTCGAGCTATTGCGCGTATATGTATGATAAACAAGCCCGCCAACAAGTCCAAACACTGTACGATGTTTAATGCTATCCCTTGTGCACAAAGTTGACTGATTAGGACCTCATGGAATACGCGTCGTTATCTTGGAGGCTCGTGTTTAGACTACTCGTGTCATGGACACAAATAGTCTAAAACAATTTAGAAGTTTTTTAAAGATTCTGGTATGGGGTGGTCGAAGGCTTAAAAGTGAGTGTGCCCGGCTCTTGCAGCGAAAACAATAATAAAAATCATATAATAAACTTGGTTGTTATAAAGCACAGTTGTGGCTCTCACGTGGGCCGGCTCTGAGATTCATAATATAATATGCAGTGAATTATCGCCTGGGTGCCTTGAAGCTAGTTCTTCAGACTTCGTTTACACATTAACGTATGTAAACACCGTTAATTATTTTGCATGGCTTGTTTATCTTGCAGTGGGAATCTACATCTTACGTAACATATTTCTAGGCTCAAAGAGAAAACCAACGGCAAGCCGTGTTTCTGTAGCTGCAACAAATATTTGAAGAAAACTTTATTGGCTAAATTTATTGCAATATCTTTTGCTGTGAAGTGCAGATGTGCATGCGCAATATCTAGACCGATCGACATATATGTGACACCATACTTTCAGATCATCCGCAGTACAAATTAAAAAGTGCCTATAATCCTGCAGTTTTCAAGAATCCGTTTCTCTCAGAAAATTGTTCCATGGTTTTCACCAATACATATATAGCACTGGACACATTTGTCCATTCTTTCCAACTTTAGAATTGCTGACATTATTTTAACTTTCTAGCAAGTGCAGTATACTCATTTTCTTTTTCAATTATGTAATTCATACATGCCAGATGTGGTGCATCAACTCCCGTAATTCCTCGCCGCGGTGGTCTAGTGGCTAAGGTACTCGGCTGCTGATCCGCAGGTCGTGGGATCAAATCCTGGCTGCGGTGGCTGAATTTCCGATTGAGGCGAAAATGTTGTAGGCCCGTGTGCTCAGGTTTGAGTGCACGTTAAAGAACTCCAGGTGGTCAAAATTTCCGGATCCCTCCACTACGGCGTCTCTTATAATCATATGGTAGTTTTGGGACGTTAAACCCCACATATCAATCAATCTATACTCTCGTACTCTAAAACGAATGACTCTTTCAAATTTTGTGGAGCACTTGTTCAGACTGTGCATGGCGGCCCACACTGCAGGTGTACTACTGAATATGAATTTTTAAAAAGGTATCAAACAGCACAGTAGATTAAATGGAAGCAAAAGACATATATGCTGTGTCTGTCATTTTCACCAACGTTTCCTTCGGGGCGCTATTATTTCATCCCCATCAAGTAATGCACAACTTAATTCAGTCCAATGCTAATGCAGCCTACACACTGGCTAAATGTGCCCCGGAAAACACAGCCCTAACTTTACACAGAATATTTTGGCACTATTTTGCATCATAATACTGCCTGGCATAGCCACATTCTGAAGAGTGACTAGAGAAATCAGTCACAAAAACAAAGAATTATTTTGAGAATGGTAAAGATGCAATATTGCTTTTTACCTTGACCTCTGCTGCTTTTATATGCTTCCATGCTGACACAAATGCATATCTCTGCTCATTCTCGAGTTTTCTCGAGTTATTGAAAACTTAATTGTAGTTCAAAAGTGGCAGAGGCTCGATGGGAACAGAGACCCCGCTAGCTCAGTAAGGTAGCCCCACCCTAAGAACCCCTTAGCGATTTGTCACTTAATCTCTACTCCCTCATACACATACATCTACCTTGAAGAAGAGAATTTGTGTGTGTGTGTGTTTGTGTGTTTCGTACTACATGGCTAGAGCTGCACAAGGACTATGCATGCATCCCTGGCATCAATGGCGCCAAAAGGTAACCAGGGTATGAATATCAGTTCATTTTAGGGCACACAATACTGTCACATCCTATTATGAAGCAGCTGACAGGTATGAAATAGAGCTCATTTAGCGAGAAGGCAAGAGTGAAGGTGCACTTGTAATTTGGAAGCATAGTAAACAAATAGTGGATTAAGACACATCGACAGTAGGCCAGGCCTATTAGAACCAACTTTGTAGGTGGCTTCCAGACACACATGTGCAATTCCAGATAATGCCCCCAGGGTCTAAGGCATTAGAGCGTGAATGCAGAAAATGTGAAATACGCTAATGAGTCCATTATTTAAAATGGCAGATCCCACGTACAGTGGGAATCGATGATATGTGAAGCACTAATGAGAAAGGTCGATATGTTGCTTAAAATTAGAACGTTACGAAACGGACATAAATTATACCGTGCATGACTTCCATGTCATGATTATCATGTTTGGACATGTCATTTACCTTCATCGTCTATTTGCGCCACGTGATACCAAATTTGGTATATGTAGAGCTAGCGAAACGGCCACGAGCCAGCTACGAGCATAGCATGTGGTGATGTTTTACATAACATGCATATCATGATTATCATGTTTCGACGTGACATTTACTTTCATCTTTCATTTCCGTCACATAATTGCCCAGTTCGTTACATGTGTAGCTAGCGAAACGGCTGTGATTGCATCATGAGCGTGGTATGATGCATGTTCTCACATGACACGTATGTCATGTTTTTAATGTTTGCACCAGTCATATACCTTCGTCATCTATTGATGTCACGTAACACCAAATTTGGTGTATGTGAAGCCAGGGGCGGATGCAGCCACTCATTTTAGAGGGGGGCGGTCACCTAAAGTAACACCGTACTTGGAGGCGTACTCATGACTTTTTTGTTTTTACTGGCAGAAAAACCATTTCATAGCACAAATACTGTTAATGTGTGCTCACAGTGGATTAATTCACTCATGAAATGAAAATCAAACATTCTGCGTGGCAATCAAGTATTCTACAGCAGGGCCACACAAGGTCTCGAAACTGCTGTAGACACCACTCAGGCAGAATGTTGCTTGAAAGGTCAATTGCAGTTGCAATGCTAACTACAGAATTTCCTTAAAATTACACGTGCACTCCTATGATGCAGCCGTCATGACCAGTTCACGTCGATTGTATTTGAGGCCATACACTTTGGTAGATTTCTGTGGCAGTCTTCAGGGCTATCACCCTTGAGAGCGCAAGCGCTACATATCAGCTTACTGCAACTGATGTTGATAACACTCGTGTTTCTTCTGGCATAATTATGCAAATGTAAACAGCTGGTCATATAAAACAAATGCAACTGTTGAACATACATCTGTGTGTACAACATTTGTTCATATGTTTAATGTCATTTAGTGCGTTTTGATCATACACCACAGTCACCTTCCTTCAATGATATACGTAAGTCTCAAATTGTAAATTATGCCATTGTGCAACATATTTATGCATTAACTGAAGTCACCATTTTTCAGTGCTTTTTGCTGTCATCCTACATGAACGAATTTTTTTCCTTAGAAATTCGCTAAGTTTCCAATTACAGAAAAACCAAACAGGTGCCTACTTGTTTTTTTTATCTCTGAAAGGAATTGGTACTAGTTAGCTTATTGCTTACAAGGGCGCCATTTCGTGCCAGAAAATGAGGCCACGCGTAGGCAGGAAAACCTGCGGGGTGCAAACCGCACGTACTACATACCTAGGCGTCGAACACTTGTTTATGTACAACTATCGATCGTATGATCGTATGCAGCTGTATGAGGAATGAGTAGTGCCATACAGGCTCTATCAATTTGATTCGTGTTTCTCAAGCAGGAACGAATTACTTCTGCATTTTGCAATTATGATCATGATCTCAATCAAAATTACATCGTCTAACGCTTGCATGGCTTAAACCAAGACAGAAAATCGGCCTCGTTGACAAATAAAATGGCTGCAATGCAACTTATTGATTAATTGATACGTTCGATGAGCACGCAGCAAAACATTCAAAAGCATGTTGCCGAAGCATGTGATCAAGCACAGTGAAAAACAAACTTTCATGCTCAGTAAAATTTGTCCAACGAATGCTTCCACCTCACATATATTAGCAATCACAAAAATAACTCTGAAGCACGTAGTGACGGTGCAAATATGGTCTCTAGTGCAAGAGACCCTGGTGCAAGTTCAAGTGCTGCAAACACCGTCCGCGTTCGTCAAGCATATGGGCAACGATCAGCTCAATCGCAGTGCCCACGCCCACTACAAGGACACCGCAATCAGTGCACGTCCAGCACAACACAAATGAGTACAGCTCGCGATCGCGTACAGCTCATTCCACACACGCACGCATGCACACACGCTGAGAGGACCTGATGTTGTCTGACCCACTGTGAACCAAAAGCCACAGCACTATGCCCAGAGAGCCAGATTTAACTCCGCAGAGAACCTCAGGTTGCCTGACCCACCATTCTCCAAAAGCCATACCTTTGTAAGAATCCAAGCCAAGTTGGATGGAAATAACGTTTGCACTATTTTCGGGCTTGGCTACTTGACTTTCCAGAATTGTGCCGCGTGGTCAATGGTTGCCAGCTGCTAGTTTGTTTGTACGCGCTACAGCAGCGTATAATTCGTAATTTAAGGCTGTGCCATTTAAGAACACACTGTTTCAAATGGACATTTCGCAATACCAGGTTACATTCCTAAGCCAATTAATTAATTAATTACGCGTTTCTCATTAAGCGGACCGCGTTATTTAAAAAAATTCTTTGCCAAAAAAAACGAGGCGAAAATATACAATAACTTTATGACTGTATGAAACGAGCGTGTGGAGAAAGTTTTTACATATTAAATGCATCTACTTGGTGCGCAAAGGTCTTGAGTAGTTATATGTAAGTGCTTAGTGCAATGCGTTTTTCCTTCCCAAAAGGTCCTTGACAGGATCTTTTGCGCATGAATTGTTGTCCTCAGAAAGCACTCGAAAAGACGTTTGAACCGGCGGTAGTGCATCGCTTATATCCTCTCCAAAACGTATTTAAAATTACTTTTTCAGGATAAATTGTTGTCCCCAGAAAGAACTCGAAAAGATGTTTCCTGGTCAAACCAGCTTTTGTCGTCCTCAGTAAGTAGCAAGGTAAACGAGAACTGTGCGAGGACAAATGTACCATATTAGGACAACCGCAGGACATTGAGTTTTGTCTTGGGGTGTACTTTGCGTCGCCTGCTTGCAGATATTGGCTTCAAGCGTGAAAAGAGAAGCCGCAACTCGCTGCTTATCGACCGGGATGACACCACCGATTGGTGGAATGGCTATCTCCGGGACGTGGAGCTTTACCGGGTGGAAGGCCAAAAGATCTCCTATTTGGACGAGACAAGGGTCACAGCAGGACACACTCGGTCGATCGTGTGGACAGACACTATAGTGCAGAAGCGCGTACGCCTGTTCGCTCGAGTAAATGGCCTGACGACCGGTCTAAAACAACCTTCTTGGAAAGGTCAGCGCCTGATCTTGACACACATAGTAAGTGAGGATGGCTTAGTCAATGGCTGATTGGATGTATTCCGAGGCGAAAAGGCCTAAATACAGGCAACTACCACGAGGAAATGGACAGCAATCACTCTAAGGGCTGGTTCTATGACGCTCAGCAGAAGTTGACAGCTGCCAGCGTTATTGTTCTAGACAATGCACCTAACCATAGCCGGCGAGAAGCGAAATTGCTGACGACGACCTGGAAGAAGGGGTACAGGAGTGGCTAACAAGCAAGAACATCACCTACCGTGAAAGGCTGATAAAGAAGCAGCTGCTTGAGCTGGTGGCATCTGTAAAATCACGCTTTATGAGCTACATCGTAGACAACACAGCTGTAAGGGCTGGTTGCACTGCACTCAGGCTCCTATTGAGCTTGTGTGGGCCAAGGTCAAAAATGGTGTCGCCGTGGACAACAGAGAGTTAAAGCTATCCACGGTCGACGCCATCTGGAAAGATAAAATCAAGCAGGTAGCAGCGGAAGACTGAGGAAGGGCATTTAGCGCGTGATGGACTATTGATTGATTGATTGATTGATTGATTGATCGATCGATTGATTGATTGATTGATTGATATGTGGGGTTTAACGTCCGAAAACCACCATATGATTATGAGATATGGTGGTTTTCCACCAAACCCCCAATCAGGCAGCCATTGTCAAGTTTGATACACTTTATTGCTCCGTTAGCAGTCTGCACCGAAAATTGAAGTGTTAAGATAGCTAGTGCTGATGAAATAGCAGCTGTCAACACGACAGCCACTGTTAGCAGCTTGCATGCCAAAGCACATTCATGTGGCTGCTTTGTTTATTTCAGTTATCTGGCTCGCACTAGTGATGCAAATAAGAGAACAAATATAAAGCATCATTTGCATAGTAAGGCCCAAAATGCTCGTTCAGGCAGCCACCATTGAATTTGGTGCACCGCATAGTGAAAAAGCAGTAATTGAAGCACATTTTATAATTCTCTTGCCAGTCTGCACTGATAAGTGAAGTGCTGCCATTGCCAATTTGTAAATTATGAATCTGACTTGGGCAAGTAACGCAGATGCAAGCACAAATATTAACGTGAATAACTCTGCAAGCACTGTGCTGTCATATTTACATACCAGAAAAAATGCTCAGCAATGTTGAACGTGTTAATAAATTGTAAATAAAGATGTGGCTGCAGCATGCTTTGCAAAAACAAACGCAAAAATAACAGTACAGAAATAGAAATAAACCTATACAGGCATTGAAGCACTTACATATTCACACACATTCACACAAATGCGAGCGCGAAAACAGATCTAAAATATAAAAAAGTGTAAAATAACAATTGTACACAAAAACACACACATAATTAACTTAGGCACGAGTAGCACTAAAGAGAGTCAGTTCATAAGTAGCGGTACACACTTTATCGTACTTTTTTTTAATTTACAGAGTGGTTCTGTCGCCTTCACTGTCATAGAAATTTTTCAGTAGCGACATATCAGGCCAATCGAAAAACAGCGCTAATCTGTGTAGTGGGAAAGCAAGTCAAGCGCTGGCAGCACAACTTATGGGCGATTGTCTCACAGCAGCCATTCTACAGCTGGCACGTCCAGTGAGTGAAGAGTTCTCAGTTACACAGCGGCGCGAATTCATGCCAAGCTCCCTTGCAATAGCACCAGTGTATCAGTCATAATTTTATACTAGAATTTAGGCTAGCATTAAGAAAACTAACGCTGCTTCCAAACGCCTCAACGTTAATATTCCAATGCCATTCTCTGAAGCAGTGTGTGTTAGCCACTGTTTGTTAGCATTGAGGGAAAGCAAAAGATCGACGTTGCTACAAAGCACTCAAAAGACGCTGCTTGAAGCTTTGCTATCTTATCACACTGCCACCTCTAATCAGTCGTTTGCGCACTCAGCTGGCAGCAACGAATATTTGCGTTGGATCTTGCTGTCGCAAATCTTTTCTGTTGAGAAACTCGTTGGTTAGTTTCATCCGCGCACGCTTTTCTCATTTATCCTGATAATGGTTTTGTTCCATCACTTCGCCCCGTCCGACAAGAAACGCAGGAGCACAGTACACAAACACACCCACCGATCACAGTAGATACCAGGCTTTGGCAAACTCTCCTCGTTCTAACTTCACTTCGGTGCAAATAAAACACCGTGAAACTAACACGCACTATGTTTGACGCACTATGTTTGTTTGCATCGGTACGGCGTCGCGAGATCCAGTTTCCAGACAATGCGCAGCGCAGCGTCACTGGTGTTCGCTGCAATCTCTCTTCGATTTGATAGATTTGTGGGGTTTAACGTCCCAAAACCACCATATGATTATGAGAGACGCCGTAGTGGAGGACTCCGGAAATTTCGACCACCTGGGGTTCTTTAACATGCGCCCAAATCTGAGCACACGGGCCTACAACATTTCCGCCTCCATCGGAAATGCAGCCGCCGCAGCCGGGATTTGAACCCGCGACCTGCGGGTCAGCAGCCGAGTACCTTAGCCACTAGACCACCGCGGCGGGGCGCAATCTCTCTTCGCCGGCTCGCAGCTCAAAACAAACACACGTGGCACAAATTGTGTATCGCAAGCTAACATTAATATTTCCGGCATGACAAACCACAACACTTAATTCGAATTCACTCTGACAAAGGGAGATGCACACAGCCAACGGAACTCGGCCCAGTTCGAAGCGAGGGCGGCCATGCTAGACATGTTCTCCATCGGCTGGGTCAGCGGTTAGAGTGTAGTTCGGCGCATGACGTACGTCACCTGAAATGCACGTCTATTGGTGCACATCCGCCTTTAAGAGGAACACGCCGCTGCCTTTTTAAGTTGTACCCGACTAAACATACATCGAGGCCGCATGCCCCACGGCTTAAAGAGATTTGCCCCTAAAAAAGTATTTTGTAAGTGACCTTACTCTTTGAATTAAATGAGTGGTAGTGATACTGGTACATCTGTGTTAACGCATTTGCAAAACCACAACAGCTAGCTGTTTCAGATAGCACATGTCATTTGCTGGTATTTTTGTGAACATTGTGGTTGATTGATTGATATGTGGGGTTTAACGTCCCAAAACCACCATATGATTATGAGAGACGCCGTAGTGGAGGGCTTCGGAAATTTAGACCACCTGGGTTTCTTTAACGTGCACTCAAATCTGAGCACACGGGCCTACAACATTTCCGCCTCCATCGGAAATGCAGCCGCCGCAGCCGGGATTCGAACCCGCGCCCTGCGGGTCAGCAGCCGAGTACCTTAGCCGCTAGACCACCGCGGCGGGGCGGAACATTGTGGTAGGCTGCTAATAAATAGTAAGGGCAAAGATGGTGTTCTTTAGGACGAATGCCAGTGGCGCTGTGGCTGAGGTGCCAAAAAGCCTGTCTGTTAAACAGGAGATTGCGAGGGGTCTCGTCGGTGCCTCTTCTATTCTTTTTTTTTGCTCGCGTAATTTTCATTTTTTTGGTCATAATCTCACGTTTGACTAATGTGTTTCTTGAGGGAAACTGATAAATGTATACCTACCTTTTACGGCGTGACTTTTATAATTTTTTATACATGTGTCATCAAAAACTGCCGCCTCATATAACAACGACCGCTTACAAGCGAACAACAAAGGAGTCGATACATATTCCCGTTATAGTTGTATTTTTTGGTAGGGGTAATGTATAATTAGGGTCAACAATTTTCATCTTGTGGACGACGAAATTCTCGTGAATGCCCAGCCGGCAGCAGGGAATTCTGAAGAAACAGCACTGCAGCAACACTGGTGGGAGATGATAAAGGCGCTCTTAGTTGACAAAAAAGAAACAGACATATTTTCACATGGGAGGTATTGAAACTGGTCAGTTGAAGTCTCCATCACACCATGCCATTAACTTGGTGCAGCTTGTTGAGGTCATGGGCATCCGGAGCGGGGTGCAAGGAGAAATGGCTGCACCCCCCCTCCCTCTGTAATTATGGGTGTTTCGTGCATTGCCTTAGCGGATAGGCGGATCCAAAAGCTAGGTAGAAAGAAGTGCTTGGTCGGTATCTGCTCCACCAGGCGCCGCAAACAGCCCACCCACTAAAAATCTGTTATTTGGTTTTCATAAACTTGAATCTTCCTATTTCAGTAAATTCAATCATGTAATCTTCATTATTCCTCCGAGGTAACTGCCACCTATTTAAGTAAGAACACGCTGTGATGTCATATGTATTCAATATAACTTTTACAAGAAACACCGATTTTTTATTTTGAGAAAACAATTTTTTCAAACGTACTTAAAACAGGGTGTGCTCGATCGCATATGCTTGGAATACAAACAAGAGTGCCACCTTCTGCTGCATTAACTAAAAAAAACTGCTTCGTTTTTTTTTAAGCTTACAGGCACAATGCGTGCTGGTAGTCGAAAACAATCAAGTCTCCCACTGTATACGATGCGCTTCCCGCTTATCGCACCATGGTGATGGCAAGTAAAGCTACGGGAAAGGTAAGAAAAATATCGTGGGTCTGTGATCTTTTTCTCCTTTTTTTTTGTAGGTCGAGTTGCTCATTATGTATACTTATGACGCCACAAAGTAAGTGTGGCTCGGGATGTACATAACGCTTATGAAGTACAGCGCATGGCACCGTACACATTCGTACGACAGGTGTTTCTTGCATATTCAGACAAATTATAAGGAAGAGTAACCAGACATTTTGGCTCTGAATAATGAAACATTGCCTATGTATATACCACCGCAATTAGTGCCGCTGCATCGTAGGTGCACATAACCCAGTCCCAGCTTGTACTTCCGAGCGGTACACAATAACCGTAGCGTTACGGTGCAACATTCGTGCGGGCCTTATGTGCAAGGAGTTTCACATTCTTTCACGGGAACTGTAAGGTTGGTTGTCCTTGGATATTTATTTCCGAGGTCACTGATTGTGATACTACTGTAGAAAATAAACGACCACGGCATTGTGTGCGTCGCAAAGTTCCTCAAAGCAGAGCGGTGTGCACCTAAAGTAGCCCGCAGCTATGACGAGTTGTGTGGCGCAAGAGTCGCCGACCTCTGCTCGCTGTTTGCTATATTGTACCACACTTGCAACGCTAAAATTGATTTTTTTTAGAATTCAGCAAAATGTTAGCGACGTCAAACAGCTCTTACACACACTATTGGTGCTTTCAGGGAAAGGTCCCCGACAGGAACCACTCTCTCAGATGTATGTAAATTTCCTAAAGTATCAGGATAATCAGGTTGAACAGTCAAAGTGCCTCAGATGGGCTGGTCGGCGTTTCAATAGGAGGACCTATCTTCGTCGAAGGCACCTTGTCATCCTTGGCGTGTTAGTTTTAAGCGGGTTTGTAGTGACGTAATCTCCTGGTGGTGGTGCGTGTGCATTTTAGTAATCGATTTAGTAATCGTTGGTAATCGATTACTAACAGAGACACGCGCCACCACCAGGAGATGACGTCACTACAAACCCGCTTAAAACTAACACGCCAAAGATGACAAAATGCCTTTGACGAAGATAGGTCCTCCTATCGAAACTTCGGCCAGCCTGTCTGAGGCACTGCCACTGTTCACTTTGATTATCCCACTGCGTGTTTCCATCTGTCGGCTTCCATCTAGATTTTCAATTTTGAGACTAACAGGAGCACTTTGCAACTACAGTTTTAACCTAAATGCAATTCTAAGGATTTCTAGAAGATAGCGTTTGACGAGTGAACGTCGTCGTCATGGCACTACACTCATTGGCAAAATGCCACTTGAAAGACGTGACGCAAGCTTACAAATGCCAGGAAAAGTAAAAAGAACTATGGGAAAAAAATAAAAATGAACAGAAAGAGTGCCATGCATGCTTTTTGTTTCTTTTTTTTCTAGTTTAGAATTTCGTGCCTCTTCTTTCAAGTGATCGCCCTGGCACTGACGTGGAGTAAATTGTGTTCACTGCCACTTCGAAGTCAGAGAAAAGTAACAAATTCGTTTTAATGAAATATTCAGAAATATGGAGGAATAAATATCCGCGGAATATTTGAGCGTGGACAAAGTAGAGATGCGCAAAGGAGGAAAGTTGAGTTTCCTTCTTCATTTGCCGCACCAGAAGTGCACGTGGAAATTATTTCACATTGATTCTTTGGACAGATTCAGCGACAATAGCGCGATGAGCAGTCTCTTTAACGATGGCTATATAATCTCTGATGATTAGGTGGCTTTACTTCTTCGAGGCATGTTAGCAATTTTTTAGTCTACCTTTTGTAAAAGACGCATAGCTTTATTGGGACTCATGTAGGACTTTACCTGAACGATAACTTAAAATGCATACTTGAGTAATTGCTAAGAACCACTAATTAAGCCTAATAATGACCTCGCGACACATTCTAACGTACAAATTGTTGCAAGCGCGACTGCAAGGAAACAGTTGGGATCAGTTCTGTAGATCTGAAGTGACAAATTTGTGGATCACATTTCAGGAGGGAGCACCGACAAACTTACGGAAAGATGTGCTCTCGTTCCACATTTTGTGCTCTGAAGCACATGCTAAAGTGTCTGGACCGACAAAGCTATAATATTCAATTTTCAGTAATTAGTATTTATAAAGTGCTGTGTCATCCCAAAAATTCTTGCCACATTTAGAACTTCGTCGTGAGCCCACGCGAACAGTGTTTAATTATCTGCACGCGCTTGATTGAAAGGGGCAATTAGTAAAAAAAACTTACTTGAAGGGCTCTTTTCTGTAAGTGACATTTTTTCTCGCGCAGGATGACGTAATTTTAGTTTATTTATGGCATTATAGTTTACTGATGTGATTTGAAAAATAACGACAGTTCTTTCGCACAGCGCATACCATTCGCTTGAGTTACTGTGAGGTACTCGGCTACTGACCCGCATGGCGCGGGTTCGAATCCCGGCTGCGGCGGCTGCATTTCCGATGGAGGCGGAAATGTTGTAGGCCCGTGTGCTCAGATTTGGGTGCACGTTAAGGAACCCCAGGTGGTCGAAATTTCCGGAGCCCTCCACTACGGCGTCTCTCATAATCATGAAGTGGTGTTGGGACGTTAAACCCCACATATCTGAGTTACTGTGAGCTTTTCATAGATAGTGAGAGCAGAAGCGGTTCTCTTCAACGTTGTAGTCGTCGGCGCCGTGGCTTAGTTGGTTAAAGCGCCTGTCTAGTAAACAAGAGACCGTGAGTTCGAATCTCACCGGTGCCTCTTCTTTTTTCTTCCTGCGTGGGCTTTTTTTAGTATCAATGGCTCGCTTTTGAGTAATAGGTTGCTTGAGAGAAACTAATAATAAACGTGTGCCTACGAATTAGCTTCTATTGTTTATTTTTGCACGTGTCTACAACAAAATGGCGCGTCAACGATTTCTTTCGTGCAAAAAACAAAGAACTCGAGGCATCTTTCGACGACGTTAGTAATTTTTTGAAAGGGCCATATATATTTTTGGTCAATTTTTGGTCAAAAGCAAGATTACTCGCGCCTGAGGGTTCGCAGCTTTTTAGCCTCTTCAGCGAGTATAATGAGAGAGAAAGATAGCGTGAGCATTTGGGAGGACGTCAGCAGGTACGTGCCCGGATCGCATCTTGTTAAATTCTAACATGAATGCAGTGGACACTATGAGATAGCTGCTGACACACTGACTGCTTGAAGTGCTATTCAAGGACTTGCTCTTGCTAGGCTTTTAATACATTTTTATTATGGCTCGAAACTGGCAACCATGCACGTCGTTTTTCCCCACCCTCAAAAAGAGGCACTAGCCGGGTGTTCTTCGAAACTTAAAACCAAAACAAAAAATACAAGAAAACAATCGATGCCGTTCTTCTATTGCAAAATTGGGGACAAGCAAAGCGTGCTAGGTTCTTGACTGACTTGCCATTTTTTTCTTCCTTTCTTTCTTTGCTTTTTTCTGTCTGCCTTTCTTTCATTTCTCTCTTTCTTTTTCTTTTTTTCTTTCTTTCTTAGTTTCTTCATAGTTCTTTATTTTTTATATCTATCTATCTATCTATCTAATTATCTATCGATCTATTGATCTATCTATCTATCCATATATCTATATATTCATCTATCTATTTTTCTTTCTTTATTTTTTTCTGTTTCTTTCTTTGTATTTTTTCTTTGTGTATTTTTCTTTCTCGTCCTCTCTTTTTCTGCTTTGTTTCCTTCTTTTTTTCGAAATTGCAATGGTTCTTTTTAACTCCTTCCTTCCTGCGTGGTGTAAACTCCAATATGTCCTTCGCCCACACCCTCAGCAGCGAATTGCTTCTTTTCTTGCAGGCAACAACGACGATCAGTAAAATATTGAAAAATATTGATGGATGTGTGAGGTTTGGCGTCCCAAAAACACCATATGAATTTGAGAGACGGGCATGAAACAGTAAATGCAACAATGAAAGACAACAAGGAAATGTGACAATTTGAAATGACAAGTGACCTCGGTGAAACCAGATTTTCTTATAAGAAACAGCTGTGTGCCGACAAGCTTTCGATCGAGGAAACATCAATTTTCGGAAAACAGAGAAAAACATTCCTATAATAGGCTCAGCTTCGAGAATTATCATTTGCGTGCAGCATATTTCTGTGCCCTCGCTGGCGCTTGGTTTTTCGCTAGCGATGCCGCCACAGCAACTGAGATCTGCAACCTATAATACGTAAACTTCACTTAAAAGATTACTGCCCAGGCATTCCGCACATATGGTTTACCAGTGAAGCGGTAATGTGGCGCCTTGGTGTTTATTGCTAGGTTCATCCCGATAATTCCTAATTTTTTGTCCACATTCCTCGACAGCCCACAAGGCAGGGAAAGTCCTCTTGTGTTTTTTTTGGGGGGGGGGGGGATGATGGGGTATTGTGAACGCCTCTAACTTGCGGCGGAGTCCTACATGCTGCAGTGAATTTACTGCTGTCTCTCCGTTTTTATTTTCCCTCTCTTCTCTCTTTCTCATATTTTCCTGTATCCATCCCTAAACTCCAGTTAAGGGTAGCCAACCGGATCTCTTTCGGGGTAACCTCCCTGCCTTCTCCCTTTATCTGCTTCCTTCCTTTCTTCATCAATCATTGGCCGCATATGTCCAGTAATCTTAATTGGTTTGGGTCGTGTATGTGTTATCTTCTTTGTTTTTAGTGGTTCGTTGGTGTGTGGTGAGATTTGCCTCATTCATATGTGGCCATCAATAAAAGCTGGAAATACTGAGACTCGCATATGCTGTGCTTAGGGCTCGCTCGAACTCAGGCTCACCAGTATTTCACTCCAGTGGACACACGCGGACTCAGACTAGCTAAAAGTGTCGTCAACCCGACTCACTCGGACTCAAGCTCAATAAAATATTACTCACCCGAAGCCACTCGTACTTAAACTCACGGCTTAATCTGAGTCTCATTTGGTATGCGTGAGTCAACTCATGAGTGAGATTGCCGACCTTCATTTTCCTAATCATCATCATCATCATCATGACCATATAAGATGTGGTTAAGTAAAACAAGGAAATAGTGAGGAGAGACGCAGTCCACGCTCAGTGCGGTGTTTTACAGATGATCGCTCCGTGCTGTTGCCTTCAAGAATTAACTGCAGGGGGGCTCGTGTGGCTTTCTGGGCTGATGTGAATCCTCTGCTCTGAACGAAGTATTCTTCAATTGTACATGTTTTCGGCTGCAAGTAGTTTAAGGGAGGGGCGTAGGAAGCAGGTTTTTCTGCGGGGGGCGGAGGCAGGGCATGTAGTGCTACCTCCTCGCTACCCCACTTTGTTGAAGCTTCCTTTGGATGTGTCTGTGCGTGTGTTCATTGTTGTTCAAGTCTGCATCTTCTTGGGAGACAGTATTTCAGTTTGTACTTCATCTTGAGAGTGTACTGAAGCGTTTCATACAACGTAATTCTCTGTCTATAATTCGATAAGATTTATTACAAGTGGGCACATTTGCATGGTGCATAAATATCGTATCATGACGAAGTGCTCGATCATATCTGCTAGTTGTTTAAATCTACTTGGCCTAAACCTCACATTCATTCAACCTCACACCCTTAAGGCCACTTGAATGTACAGTGTTAATTTTTATAAAAGGGAAAACGGCGACGCGTGGCCTGCCCACTCTGTCGGCTGCTGGCAGCGCGATTAAGCGGGAGCGATAGCAACGACTGTCTCTTTTCGCGTCATCTTGCGGCGAGCAAGACAACCATTCGTTGGTCATCATTGAAATTTTTCAGTAGCGACATATCAGGCCAATCGAAAAACAGTGTATCTCGGCCGGTGTATCCCGGCCGCGGTGGTCGCATTTTCGATGGAGGCTGGAATGCTTGAGGCTTGTGCGCTTAGATTTAGCTGAACCCCAAGTGATGGAAATTTGACCTGAACCACAGGTGACTGAAAAAAACCCTAGGTGGTTGAAATGTCCGTAGCCTTCTAATACGGTGTTCGTCATAATGAAATGGTGGTTTTGGGACAGTAAACCTGAATAATTATTATCGTTAAAACTTACTAACGTAGTGTCACATGCACGCTGGTATATAGTAAGTGAAATTGTAATAATAAATATTTATGTGGTGACGAAACACAATACAATGATGATACACACCAAAGTGAGAAACTACGCAATAATTTTAAGCATCTGGCGTTCTTTCAGATCCGCCTGTCATGGTGTTTCATTAATGAAAACTAGCATCAGTGATGTGAAGGAAAGTACAGGGGATGGCAATAGAGAGAGATATTAGCAAATGAAAGGTAGGAAGGTTAACGAGGTTGTACGTGGTTCACTACCCTACATGGTGGAAGAGGAAAAGAGGAGGAAAACAATAAAGAAATTGATTTGTGGGGTTTAACGTCCCAAAACCACCATATGATTATGAGAGACGCCGTAGTGGAGGGCTCCGGAAATTTAGACCCCCTGGGGTTCTTTAACGTGCACCCAAATCTGAGCACACGGGCCTACAACATTTCTGCCTTCATCGAAAATGCAGCCGCCGCAGCCGGGATTCGAACCCGCGACCGGGTCAGCAGCCGAGTACTTTAGCCACTAGACCACCACAGCGGGGCTCTTGTGCTGACTTCTGCACCTGACTTCTGACTTCTGTACTTGATATTCATCATCAAATTACGCAACCACTAATCAAAGATCGGCCAATAGATTTTCAGTTATAACCTTTTTCTGTCTCGCGGCCTTCGGTTTGTTTCTTTTTTGCCATGCTTTCCTAAAATTATCAGTTCAACTTGTTTGGTAAAACATGACCATGAACATACATTGGTCAGTTTTTCAGAAAGCTGTCACGCATGCACTAGTACTCTTTTATTTAGTGCATGACACAGTGTCATACGTCGACAACTGATGAACGGAAAGTTGTTTGTACTCTTTTATTGAAGTCAAAAGAGTAACAATGGCACTGCACATCCCAGTGTATGCCCAAATGCAGAGAGATGTGTGATATCTTGAATAAAGTGTGCCATATAGCACAGGAAAATGTTTTCGTCTTCGACCATCTTTTAGAAAAACGACCATCACAAGACAGCGGGACGAAACGGCGACGCACAAACGCCACGGCATGCAGGCCACGATGAACGTCACAACGGCGCCGGGCGCCCAGCTGGTGCGGGGGGGGGGGGCAGTTTCCTTCGCTTTTTTTCGCGCTCAAGCATGTGGCTGAACGGTTCTGCGTAAGTTGATGCCGGCTCCTAGCGCCAGGCTGGCGTGACGGAGACGGCGGCTCTCCCCCTTTTCTCTTTTTTTTTTTCTTGCACCTGCTCTTACCGTCTGTATGCGTGTCTTTCGTGCCGCGTGGAGGTCACGGCTATTTTTATTGCTAGACTCCCGATAGACAGGATTTTATTCAGTACGCACGCACGCACCGCCTATGTGCCGTTCGTTATCCGGCACCTGACTTATAGTGTACATATTGCAGTAAATTAGGAATCTGACAAACACAACATCAGAGCACTAGCAGAGATGCCTGGTTGGCACAGACCGCTATACTTAACCTGCATAATTGGAAGCAAGACTACAGCCCACAACCAGCTCATCACGTAACCCTCGACTGCAGAACTGAAGGTCGCAGAATTAAACCCTGGCTGTGGCCAGAATTTCCATCAAAGAAAGAATGGTCGAGACGTGTCTGCTTAGACATGGATGTATTTTAAATAACCCCAGGTGGTCAAAATTTTTGAAGCCCTTCACTACGGCGTCCCTGATAATGAAAGATGGGAACTTTGAGCAAAATGCCTATTTTTTTCTCAAGTCCGTTTCGAGCCTCTTTTACATATAAACAAAAACTAAGGGATGGGAAATATCCTAATTACATACTTATTGTACCTATAAGTGCCTATTTCGAGCTTCGTGCCTATATGAGCCTTTCAGAGCCTAAAAATTCCTTTTCATGTTCGTCGAGTAAACGTTTTGCTCGAATGAGCTCTTCATATGAAAGAAAACAAGAAGCACTTGATTTGGCTATATTAACAACACATGCATAGAGCACAATTTTTGTTGATGTTTTTAACTACTGGTAAAGTGCGATTATGGTTCGACGTAGGGTCGACGCGTGCATACACTGTGTTATATTGGCGAAAACAAATCATAAGTCGACGCACTTCCACAGCCAACGTATATCTAGACTCGGCCAATGTGCTCCGACGCATGTGACGTTTGCCAAAGCTTCGATAATATCGCACTTTGAATGCACGATTACGTTAGCGAGGCTTGTACCCCAGCGAGGAAGAGCAAGGCTAGCACCTATAGTGCTAGCAGGCACCCCTGAAAGATTTTTGTCGCCTGTTTCGAGAGTAGTGTGGCACGGCTGCTTCAGCGTGGCTAGAGTGTACTGTAGCGAAGCGAGGAAAGGCATAACTCTAGTATATCCACTGCTCCTTCCAGATCCCCGTTGCAATATATATATATATATATATATATATATATATATATATATATATATATATAATGTAAGAATACTGTTAGATGCCACGCCGGGGTGAGGCAACCGCTTAACGAACAGCAGCCAGCGGTTTCAGCAGCAGCTGCAGCAGCACGCACCTCCGCGCCACAACAAACGTCGTCTTTGTCATCTCTAGCAAGCCCGTATCTGTCACTACATTGACTCCCCGGTGCAAAAGGAGCCATCCTGGTGACCTTTGGCACTGAAAGGACTGGTGGGTCGTGGTGAAGTTTTAGACGGTCGACGTGCACAGTCTCGCGCCCACGGCGCCATTGATCTATAGGTGGCTGAATAGGTTCAACCATGTACTTGACTGGTGATGTCTGGCGCAAGATCCTGTACGGACCATCATACTTGGGTATGAACTTTAAGCAAAGGCATGGGGCAGACGTTGACACGCAGAGCCACACGATTGTTCCAGGCGCGTATGACGATGGGGATGAGCGTCGGTCACGGGAGTGCTTCTGGCGAGCCTGATCGTACGTAGTAAGCGCACGTGCGAGCTGCCGACATTCTTCGGCATATGTGGCGGCTTCGGCAAAAGTCGTCAATTCTGAAGGCTCTGGAAGTAACGAATGGCAGTATGCGGTCCCAGTTCGTATGGTCATCGGAAACATACATGGAGAGCATGTCACCCAGTGTGCGTATAAATCGCTCGGTCAACCCGTTGGTTTGGGGGTTATATGCGGTGGTTGTTCGATGTACGATGTTGCATTCACGTAGGAGGGCTTCTACAGCTTCCGACAAGAAGGAACGCCCACGGTGACTGAGAAGCTCACTGGGTGCACCATGCCGACGGACAAGGTTGTGCAGAATTAACAAGCCGACTTCACGTGCAGTGGCCTCGGGAAGCGCCGAATTTTTCGGCGTAACGCGTAAGGTGGTCCTCGGCTACGATGACCCAGCGGTTCCCATTTGATGTGTATGGTAGGGGACAGTACAAGTCGATTCCGATGTGGCTGCAAGGCCGAGAAGGACACGGCAGTGGCTGGAGTGGCCCTGTGGTTGTGCAAAGGGACCTCCTCCGGCATTAGCACAAGGTACATTAACGGACGCACTGCCTAACAAAGCGGTACATTCCGCGCAAGTAATATCGAATTCCTAGGTGAGCCTTGTGTAATGTACCTTGTGCCAACGCCGGAGGAGCTCCCCTTGCAAAACCACAGGGCCACTACAGCCACTGCCGTGTCCTTCTCGGCCTTGTGGCCGCATCGGAATCGACTTGTACTGTGCCCTACTATTCACACCAAATGCAAACCGCTGCATCATCGTAGCCGAGGACCACCTTACGTGTTACGCCGAAAAATTTGGCGCTTCCCGAGGCCACTGCATTACACCTGCTTGGGCACATTGTGGATCTGCGTGGAAGGAGGCACATACGTCAGAACGTAAGTGGCGAGGTATCACCGGCAACCATTTCCGGCTATCAAATAGGTAGTTTTGCCGTTACAGAAGACCATCACGGATGGTAAAATGGCGAGCAGTTCGTCAAAGTAAATGGTTGTCGGTACGTGGAGACGTCTGGGACAGGTACTCCAAGAGAGACGCTATCCATGGATCCTGGTGTTGTTCAGCGGACATGTCGACATGTTCAAGTGAAGAACATGCGCAGCGGGAAATAGACGCTGTAACATAATTGTGGGGAAGTGGCGAGCGAGAAAGAGCGTCGGTGTCCGAATGCTTGCGGCCTGACCGATAAATTCATAATCTTGGAGACGTAGTGCCCAGCGAGCTAGGCGACCAGATGGGTCTTTTCATGACGACAACCAACACAATGCGTGGTGATCAGTCATGACGTCGAATGGGCGGCCATATACTTAAGGTTGGAATTTCGTGATTGCCCAAACAATGGCAAGGCATATTTCTCGGTGACTGAATAGTTCTTTTCCGCTTTAGTGAGGGTGTGACTAGCATAGGATACAACATAGTCATCGAAGCCAGATTTACGCTAAGCAAGAAAAGCGCCGTGGCCTATTCCACTAGCGTCCGTATGGATTTCAGTTGGAGCGTCTGGATCAAAGTGGCGTAAGATAGGTGGTGGTGTCAAAAGATGCCGCAACGAGGCGAATGCTTCATCGCATGCTGGGGACCATGTCGATATGTCTTGGTTGTCGAAAGTAGCTGCGTCAGGGGTGCGATTATGGTGGCGAAATTGCGCACGAAACTGCGAAAGTATGAGCAGAGGCCGATGAAGCTGCGGAGTTCATTTAGTGTAGCCGGCCTGGAAAAGTCGGTGACAGCGCTAAGCTTGACTGGATCAGGACAGACACCATGCTTGCTGACAACATGCCCTAAGATGGTAAGCTGGGTGGCAGCGAAGTGACATTTCTTCAAATTCAGATGTAGTCCAGCGTTCGAAAGACAAGTCAAGACGCTTGCGAAGCGGCTGAGGTGGGAGTCGAGGTGCTTTGAGAAAACGATGGCGTCATGCAAATAGCACAGGCATGTGTTTCATTTAAGGCCTCTAAGGGTGTTGTCCATGAGACGCTCTAATGTTCAGGCGCATTACAGAGGCCGAATGCCATCCCGTTAAATTCGTACAATCCCTCAGGCGTTAAAAACGCAGTCTTGTGGTGGTCGGCTTCATTCATAGAAACCTGGCAGTAGCCATATACAAGGTCTAAAGAAGAAAAGATATCTGATCCTTGCAGGAAATCGAGGGCGTCATCAATTCTTGGCAGCGGATAAACATCTTTTCTCGTGATATTATTAAGAAGCCTGTAATCAACGCAAAATCTGATGCTACCATCCTTTTTTTCACCAGTACAACCGGAGAGGCCCAAGGGCTCTTTGAAGGTTGTATTACGCCACGTCGAAGCATATCGTTCACTTGATCATCAATGGCAGGGCGTTCAGCGTGAGAAACTCAATATGGGCGCTGGTGCAAAGCTGCATGGCTAATGGTGTCGATTTTGTGAACGATCGAAGACGTGCGACCCAAAGGAGGTTAGCTATGGTCAAATGACATCTTGAAGCGATCTAGTAGAGCCAGGAGTTTGGTGCGCTGAGTAGCGGGAAGTCTAGGGTCAATCGATGGGAAAAAAACCTCCGGAGATGAAGTGGGAGTGGTATCAGAGGTAATGGCGTTTAAGTGAGATAATGGCAAGTCATCAAGTAGGTGACTGGACGAAACAAAATCAATTCCCTCAAGGTAATCGAGGACTTCGCCACGGAATAATACGGCCGTGGAAGGAAGCGAGTTCGTTATATAAATGAAGCCACGGGAGTTTGCTACGGTGACAACTGTGAACGGGAGAAAGAAGCTTTTTCGAGAGCCAAAAGCGTCGGAGGGGTAAAAGAGGGTGGTGACAGAAGATGCGTCGTCGCAGAAGAAGGCACAAGAACGCAGAATAGAGGAGGGATGTGAGTGTCCGCGGCCACGGTTACTCGGGAAGATGGCGGCTTAAAAGGTCTTTCAGACGCCGACGCTTCACACAGGGGCAGCTCAGACATCGTTGACAACTCTAATTCGGCATGCGCACAGTGAGCGACGGCATGATGAGCGCAGAAGAAGTCCAAGCCTAAGATTATATCATGTGAACATGGGGAATACACAACGAATTCGACTACATACAAAATATTTTGGATGACCAGCCGAGCTGTGCACGCCGAAGAAGGTTGGATATGATACGCAGTGGCCGTGCGGAGAGAGACATCGGAAAGTGGCAGTGTAAGCTTCTTCAACTTGCGGCACAGTTCACCCATTAGCACAGACACGGCTGCACCAGTATCAACGAGTGCTTGCACCGGTACACCATCAATATGCACAGTTATTTCATTAGCAGGTAAAAACGGAGGCCTTGATAGTTTCGATATGTGCGCAGCTCTTGCCTCAGTAACTGCGATGGTTAGTTTTCCGTTTGGGTGGGTGGTGATCGAGGAAGCATCGGAGAAATAGAACGGCGCTGTGGTGAGGGCGACCGATCCCTGTCGAAACCGCGGCGACTGTTCTGACATGAGGGGGGGGGGGGACGAAGACGACTGTGGTGGCTCTGGACGATAGCCGTATGTCGACTCACCAGCAGTTAGGTTATAATCCCGACGACGGCAGTAGCGTGCTCCATGACCGGGAAGATGGTAGAAATAGCAAATCGGTCTATTGTCCGGAGTGCGCGAACGGTTAGTTGATGGTGGTGCGGGGTGGCGAGGTGGAGGTAGGTGGGGACGGATAGGGGGACTTGCTGCATAGATGGGACGAGGCTGTCTAGCAAGATCCGTGGTGTTTGGTAGCGACGGTGCCCATCGTCTGGTGGTCTCAGCGTAAGTGAGCGGGGCGAAGATAGGCGAAGGATGGTATGTGGGAGACAGAGCATCAGAAACTTTCTCTCCGATTGTCTTGCGGAGCGTTGGGGTCAGCGTATGCACACTGGCCAGAACGTACGGCAGAAGAGACAATTGGCGCACCACTTCTCGGACGAACTGCTGGATTTGCTGCATTAACGTGCTTTGTTCGGATAAAACAGCACCAATGGTTAACGCAGATGTAGAGCTCGTGTCAAGGTTTGGACGTCGAGTAGAAATGCCCTCTCTCCGCAGCTCGTCGAAACTATGACAGTGCTGAATAAGCTGGGCGACGGTTTGTGGGTTTTTTGCAACGAGCATGAGGAAGACGTTGTCCTCGATACCTTCCATGATGCGCCATATTTTGTCAGTGTCAGACATGTGGGAATTTATACGACAGCAGAGGTCCGGAATATCCTCAATATACGATGTAAAGGTCTCGCCAGAGCGCTGTGCGCGGCCGCGCAAGCGCTGTTCGGCGCGGAGCTTGAGAACAGCGGGCCGGCCAAAGACTTCTGCAAAGCGCGTCTTGAAGGTTGACCAAGAGGGTATTTCCGCTTTGTGGTTGTTAAACCACAGTTCTGTCACACCCGCGAGAAAGAAATGAAGGTAAGCGAGCTTGTCTGTGTAATCCCACTTATTGTGGGCGCTTACCGCTTCATACTGGGACAGCCTGTCTTCGGCGTCTTGGTCGTCGGTCGCGTTGAAGGTCACTGGATCTCGCTGTCGTGGCATTCCGGAACAGGTGACAGATGCGATTATAACTGCAGGTGGCTGGGTCATGTGCTCAGGCATTGGCGAGGCGGGTGGTTGAGGTGGAATCCGGGAACGGAGTTCCAGTTTGAGACAACCAGCACGCTCCACCAAATATAAGAATACTCTTAGACGCCACGCCGGGGTGAGGCAACCGCTTAATGGGCTGAACAGCAGCGAGCAGCCAGCGGTTTCAGCAGCAGCTGCAGTAGCACGAGCCTCCACCACAATAAACGTCTCCTGCGTCGTTTCTAGCAAGCCCGTATTTGTCACTACAATATATATATATATATGTATATATATATATATATATATATATATATATATATATATATATATATATATATATATATATATATATATATATATTTGTATGTGTGTGCAGCGTGTGTGTATGTGTCATAACAAGAAGGAGATTTGGCACAGTCACTCACCCCTCTGGCCGCGGCACTGGTAAGAACTGTTATTGTACTACAACTTCTTACCAACATCTGAATTAAGGTGCACTGCAGGTAACATATAGTTTGCAGCCAGGTAACATCGTGCAGTAAACATAAAGGACACATCCCAGAGGTAACAAGAAGGAGTCCTTCCACAGGAAGAGGAAGGATTTCGTAAACATAAAGTAATGTCGTGCAGGCAAAGTATAGGATGAGGAACCATAAACGTCATGTAGGACATTAGTGGGAAACAGACAGTACATTGCCAGGACATCACCATTTTCATACGGGCATCCTGTAATCCGTTCATTCTTGCAGGTTACACTTGTTGATTGCTTACTAGACCTAATTCTGTCATCATGCTTTTCCAAGCGCCGGTGTTTGTGGGGATTAATGCAGGTAGTTCACCTCGCAATTCCGTTCCTTAAAGGTCGCTTTTCTGTAGAATACCTGTACACGGTATATCCCAAAGTACTGTAAAAGGACATACTATGTATGCTCCTCTCACCTTCGTTGTACCGTTCACGGTACTGCGATATTCCCGGCCGCAAAGTGTTGAAACGAGTGCGCAAAATAAACATTCCACCAAATTCAAAAATGTTCTTCCATAAACTCCCCTTCACATTTTCGATGACCTAGACTTTAAGTCGGACTGGTACTCCATCTTGGAGAGGTGTTTGACTTCACGTCTTTCTTGTTTGTATAACACGATGTGAATAACTCTTGATGTGAAGAAGTCACGCCGTGTTTGCAATTGAGTGTTTATCAGTAACGCTTGAACGCTTATTGTCGCCATTTGATTGTACTTTTGTTTGCTTGATTATGTCTTTATTACACAAATACTTTAATTATTACTGTGAAAAAAGTTCCAGGGGCACTGTCGTTGAGGTGGTTAAAGCACCTGTCTAGTAAACAGGACATCGTGAGTTTGAGTCTCGCCGGCGCCTGTTCTAATTTAGGGCCGAAGCTCCTTAAAGGGTCACCCGATCATGCTCTGTAGTAACCACCTCTTTCTGGTATGCGCCAAAGGGGAGTTTAGTTCTTGGAATGTTCGCTAGATGGTAGTACTTCGATGTAATCAAGATATGATGAAAAGAAGCTCCTTAAGGCGTGACCCGATAAGCCTCTGTAGTAACGACCTCTTTCGGGTATGTGCCCACAGCCCGGCCGGGCTAGGCTACACTTGCGCGCGCTTGTTTCCTTACGGCCTTCTCAACCGTAGCGAATACAATTGGAGAGTTTCTGAGTATGTTTCGCCACCCGTCGGTGGTATGGGAGCAGCGACCCTGCCATTGCATCTTCTGCACCGTGCACACGGCACAAAGGAAACTGTCAATGTGAAACCGTGGAATAAGGGTTCTCGACGATGAGGGAGAGGGGAATTACTCAAGAAGTCGGGGTAGAGGGATCATCTCTCCTCTTAAAAAGCAAATGTTATCAGACAGCTCAACGCATAATTTAGGTGTGCATGTGCTCGTCGTAAATATAAGCGGAAGCTCAAAAAAATGTGAAAAATTGGCGGATAACGAGGCATAATGCATCAAGCATAAAGCATTGACAACGATCAGAGAGAGATAGAGAGATAAACAACACTACTTCTGTTCTGCAAGCGGTGAGCACCAAACACCTTTGGCCCTTGCTCTCGTTGGACAACGAGGCCGCCTTTAAAGTTCGCGCAGAGAAATGACGAGAACACCTTCTCTTTGCTAGCGATTTTCTATTTCTTTATAGTTTTAAAAATACATCTTTAGTGGTTCTTCAGGGCTAAAAGCTGCAGTCTTCTGCTTGAAAGCTCTTTGAAACACGTACGTGACTTCTCTAATGGTTAAAAATATAAGTAAAAAGTAGACTTTTGCTGCTGAATAACCCCTTCAGACGGCATGCCGTAGAGGAGTGGCGTGCATTGTCAAGGTGTTAACACCACCTGTCAACATTATTTCCGGAGACCCCAAGCTCTTTTGCGTTTCTTCGTACTGCAAGTCATATCCATGAATATTGTGAAGAGGGAAGCTGCTTACGCTCACAAGCCGCTTGCTTTCAAACTGAAATCTCTAGTGCAAATAATTTCTACGCTATACTTCGAGTTCATGGAAGAACATGTTTAGGAAGAGAAACAGACATCCCAACTTTTCGGCAAGTAAACAGCTTTTTTGTAATTCTCTTGTTACTATACAAACAAGCTGTGGCCGATTTCTCTGTCCCTGTAGTGAGACCTGCTTTATTTTGGTGTTTTCTCACTGCAGCTGCATTTTGTTCAGAGCTTTCTCAGTGTTCAGTCTGCAGTGATTTTTTTTTGGCTCGGGAAGACAGTCGTACAGCCTTCAGTGCGAGCAGTACGTATGAATATATATTAGATCCGCGATGGTGTATTGTTGTGTTCTGTATTGCAAGTCCTGTTCGGGGAAAACACCCGGTGTTTTTTTCTCACCAATTCCCAAGCAGTGATGAACTGTGCGCTAAATGACAAAAGAATATTGCGAGAGAGAACCTTATCATCAGTGACAAGTCTGCATCGACTGTCATGTGCAGCAGACACTTCCGCGATATATAGACTATGTGCCTGCGTGCCACATCAGAAAACCTCTTCGCGACTCTTCGCCCACTCTCTTCGAGGACTATCCTTCCTACATGAGACCAAGTGCAAAGCCCCGCAAAGATCCTGCTTCACGAGCTTCGCCCCTACGCCAAAGATCAAGGAAACGAAAAGCGGAGACGAACGAACCAGACGTAGATGTTGCGACTTCACAAGAGGCTTTCACTGAACAAGAAGCAGTGTGTGTTTATACGCCCACAATAAACTGCAAATGTGAGAAGGTGCAGCAGTTGTTCAAAAAAGAAGAAAAGGCGTCCGCATATTATTGTGAAAGCAAGCACTCCGCGTGAAAATCGCAAAAGATGCACAGAGAGGTGAGCAAAAGGCCGTGTTTCTTTTACATGAAATAGAATATTATGGAGATAACAATTCAGCGTACCCAGAAAAAGTTGTTAGGGAGTGTGTGATATGACACTTTCTGTCTCCAAAAGGCTACGATCACGCTCGCACTTCGGGTATTCGGACACTGCCAGAAAAATGCACCCTTCAGAGGTATATAGGTCGAAGCCCAACATCATAGGGTATAAGCAATGCTATGAAGGACCATCTGGTTCATGAGACCTCGCAACTCAGCCGCAAACAACATATGGCCTCAATAATAATAGATGAAGCTAGCATAAAACAAAAGTGCATCTGTGATAGGAAGGCTGATGCAGTCTTTGATCTCAAAGACAAGCCAGAGAGTAGCATGGCGAATACAGCGAAAGAAGCCCTTGTGAACAGAGTCCTCTGTTGTGTGCTGCATGGTACCACTAGTCGGTACAAGATTTCACGTTTGTACTACTTCATGAAGCAACTGAGCGGTAGAGACCTCTTTGCATGGACGAAGGAGGCCATTGCTTTTGTGGTATTATGTGGCTTTATTCATTCGCATTGTCGCGGATACTTATTCAGCAAACGTGACAATGTTTAAGCACAGTGGTAGCAGCAACCTCAACACAGTTGTACTTCATCCACACGACGCCAACCTCGTTATCTTTCTCAGTTTTTACCCGTGCCACGTGCTTAAAAACGTTCAAAACTATTTCCTCGATCGTGAACTTGCAGATGGCACAGGAGTGATTAGTGGTGCGTTTGTGCAGAAATTATACAATAATCAAAAACTCAAGACTGTGAAGCTGACCCGAAATTTGACGAGGAAACGTATCTACCCTTTTAGTTAGGCAAACATTAATTGTGCTGCGAACAGTTAAAGTTTTCGTCCCTAAAGTGTCTGCCGCCGTAGAGCACCTTCAGCAAATTTCTGCGGGTGCTGGCAGACATTTCAAGGGAGCAAGTTCAACCGTTTTCTTCATGAAGTCCACGAAGAAATGATTTACATCCATGGCACTTCATTCAATGGAAGCGGCCGCAAAGCTCCCATTTCATGGAGCGATGAAAATCGCCTACTGTGGGTATCTTATATGCGCAAAAAATGCAGTTCATCTTATATGCGAAAAGATCGATCGATATATGCGAGAAGAGATCGATCGAATCAGTGAGTGCTGGCTTCAACAATGAGACTACGAAGAATTGCTTTTTTCGGCAAGGTTGATGGTAGAAACAACCGAATTCTTCGTGGAGCAAGGCGTCAGTTGTGTCCTGACAAAAAAAATTGAACCATGACCTTAACGAAGCAATCTTTAGAAGGGTGCAGTCAATAAGCGGCGTGAATGACATGCTAGATGCTAGAGCCGCCACCACTGCTCTGGGTCGTTAATACCGAAATAAATCAAGTCATGAAATGTGAAAGTTGAGGAAGAGGCTGCGATGATATCGAATATACTTGATAAGAACCTCAGGTCTTTGTTGAAGTACGAAGCTTGTCCGTATCTATCTGTCACCTTCTCCGGCTTAGCATACCTTGGCGGTTACATCGCCAAGCTTATTACAGACCTCGGATGCGACTCTTGCGCTGCGCTGCTGACGACCAACAACAAGCAGCATCAGCTGCACAAGCTGCTGCGAGCAATATAGAGGGGAGAACTACACTACCCGAGGCCTGAGTTTCTACCTCTTTTGGACAAGATAATAGTTTTTTCGATAGGGCCTCTGCACACCTGCCACGCAGAAACGCGCTAGAAGTTTTGCAAACAGCAGTTCAGCCCTACTTGCAACGCACTCCCATCTTAAGCTGCCCTGAAAGCGTTGGCGACAGCCACTTTCGACGATCTGCAGATCTCATAGCCGAAAAATTTCTAAGAATTCTCCTCGTCAACCACACAAACCAACTGACTGACGCAAACGACAAGCCTTCCACCTAATACACAAGCCGTCTGAGAAGCATTTCAGGCTGTAAACAAGACATTTGTGAAGTCCGGCAAAGTTTATCCCTTGAAAGTGTTCAACTATTGCCAGTTCTTATGAGCAATAAATATTTATTTTCAGACCTCAGAATGTCTACACGTTTGATGACGGAGAGCTGTGCTTCGTGCTCTTATATTTACACATTTTTCGATAAACTTAAGCTCGATGCACCTAGCGCAAATAAAAAGTCAAAACGACCCGTTTCTGTGCCTTTAACAATTAGACAACTTGTTTTCAACTCCTGGTGAGTGGAGAAGCACGGTCGAAGTCATGTGTTCGCGCGCTGTATGGAGTGGCGGATGATGGCAGGGTTTCAGCGCCACCCTCCCCCCTCAAAGGAGTGGTGAGAGGCATATAAAACACCCATTGCGAAGGCCGTAAGAAGGTAGCGCACAGGTGCAGTCTAGCCCAGCCGTGCACAGGGTAGTTTAGTTCGTGGAAGGTCCACTAGGCAGCGGTACTTGTATATAATCAATATTTGATGAAAAGATGCAAGATTCTCGTACTTGGAGTGATGACTGGACAAATGGACATACAGACAGACATGACAGACGTGAGGCAGACATGACAGACGTGAGGACGGACAGATCAACCCATGGTTGGACGGACGAACGGATGCTTCGCCCCACTCATCATCATTCAGTAAGTGGATATGCTGTGATTTTTTTTTTCGCGTCTGAAGTTTCTTCCTTTTGTCATGGTCTCGTTTTTGACTAATGTGTTCCTTGAGGAAAGCTGGTAAATGGATGACCACATTTTATGAAGTGTCTTGATTTTATTGTTTGTTGGTGTCTACAAAAATGGCACGTTATATAAATACGACCTTTCACATGCGAAGAAGAAAGGAGTCGATGCATATTCCTGCCATAGTAGTCGTTTTTGGAAACGACAATGTAGATATGTGGTCAACAATTTTCATTTTGTGGACGACGAAATTACCATTTATTAACCAGCCGGAAGCTGAAAATTCTGAAGAAAGAGCACTGCAGCAAAACTGGTGACAGATGATAATTGAGATCTCAGTGGACAAAAGATAAATATAGACATTATTTCACATATGAGGTGTTGTCACTCGGCAGTTAAAGCCACCATCACACCTAGGTGCCATTTGCCAAAGTTGTAGGCGTCCGGAAAAGAGTGCAAGAGAAAACGGCTGCCTCACCCCTACCCCTTAAAACTTTTGGGTGTTTTGTGCACTGCCTGTGTTTTGTGCATTCCCTGCGCCAGGTTTATTGAACGCCATAAATAAGTTGGAACAATGCTTTTCATGGAGATGTCGCCAAAAATATTAAGAAACGCGTTTACATGCCGACTTCATCGTTCTGTTTTGGGTGGTTACATGTAATTTCCAAACTTCGTTGATGTCGTGGAAACGAGACAAATGACCACATAAATCTATCTTTCACGTGTTTCCCTCTTTATTTCACATGTTCTTTCTTTCACAGAGATATTTTTAACATGTTTTTTTTTTACTTTGTGGTCTTCTGGTGTGTCGTACGATATGTGGACGTGCAAGACGCCTATAGTTCACGGTAGTGGACAATCAATCAACAGGTCGCTCATTCGCTTGCCCAGATATTAGCCCTCCATCCTTCCCGATATGTCCACACCGGCACTGCTTCGCATCCAGACATGCTTGTCTTTAGCGGGAGATGGTGTAATTCTTAGCACATAAATAATAATAATGATTTTATTATTAGCAATAATAATAATATAATAATAAAGGTAGTCCCTCTCATCCCCACATGAAGGCGTGGAAATATATTCGACATGGGTGCCATCCTATCTGTTACGCCGCTGTTTCGGCAGGATTGAAGATATAGAGAAAGGATGTGCAACATACAGAGTTTTCAAGTAGCCTTTCAATATTATGTGTGACCCCACTTTTTTAAATTTTAGCCAAGGTTTTGCAGTCTGACACGTCACTAGCTTTCTAAACTATGCGAAGCTTGTAAGTGGACATGCTTGGATTTAAAAAAAAACGTTACTGCTTGTCCACAGAGTGAATGACGATGACTGGAGCGAAGCGTCAGTCCGTCCATGTGTCCATGCGTCTGTCCGTGCGTCCACCCGTCTATCTGTTTATGCATGATTCCATCCGTCTGTCCGTTCGTCCGTGCTTAGGTGCGTTCATCTGTCTGTCTGTCCATGCTTTCACTCGTCCGTTGTAGTTGTATCCGTCCATCCGTCTGTCCC
This sequence comes from Rhipicephalus annulatus, assembly GCA_013436015.1. NCBI lineage: Eukaryota > Metazoa > Arthropoda > Arachnida > Ixodida > Ixodidae > Rhipicephalus > Rhipicephalus annulatus. The sequence goes on along the minus strand of WOVY01011440.1, from coordinate 612,943 downwards.
TCTGTCGTGCTTCCGTTCATGAGTGCGTCCGTCCGTGCTTCCATCCATCCGTGCGTAGTGCTTCTGTCTGTCCGTTTGTGTATCGCTGCTGTCATTCGTAGCGCCATTAAGCCATAATAAATAAAGAACCAAAAACTAGATTTATTTTTCTCATTTAAATAGTGAGGTTGAGTATTCGTACTTTGCAGTGAAGGGTTTGATTTTCACTCGTGCCTTGACTTTAGCCACCAATCACATAACCTCCTTCTAGTTAATTCTACACTCTAAAAAAAGAGCGAGTAGAAAGGGTGTCTTTTTGTCCCACAACAATAATCGTCATCTATATTGCGTTCCATCCTTGCGCTATCACCCCGCGCCCGGTACATTCCGGTCACGATGGACATCCCATTATCAGGGTTACATCGCATTCTCGGTAGGAAAGTGGCTAGCGCCGAGTTTTCAAGAAAGGAAGCGCACCCAAGCCTGATGACGATTATTGTTGTGGGACAAAAAGGCACCCTTTTTACTCGATATTTTTTTAGAGTGTACCCGCTTAAGGTCTTTTTTGCCCTCCCTGTCCCTAAACCCCAGTGCTTTCAAAAACTCTGCGCCATCATCCTGAACTATAGGGTGAAGCCCTTTAAAGAACATTATCAAGTGTTCGGCAGTTTCCTCTTCCTCTCCACACGCACTGCATACCGTGTCTACCACTTCGTACTTGGCCCGATATGTCTTGGTTCGCAATACTCCTCTCCTGGCCTCAAACAGTAGAGAACTACCCCGAGTATTATCATAGATCCTTTCCTTGGAAATTTCCAGCTTAAAAGTTTGTTAGATCTGTAGTGCGGATTTCTTAATCATGCCGATTCTCCACATATTGGTCTCAGCTTCCTTCACCTTCTTCTTGACCGATAATTCTTTTTGGTTTGGCCCCTTGCTGTTTTCTAAGTATTTACCAGTCAATTTTCTGGTTCGCTTCCTCCATTTTGTATCGACATTCTTCAAGGACATATACCCACAGCCAAGGACATATACACACAGCGCAATCTATCGAGCAACTCAATAACTAGAGGTGGCTACACACGGAGGAGGGAATGACTCCCCCGGCCTCAGGAGCTTCGCCCTTATAATGTTACCCTCTCCTCCACATGCTGCTTATGTCGCAGCGCTGCTGAGCTGAGATTCGCGGGTTCTATGCCTGTGTCGACAGTTGCATTTGAATGCTGTCAATATGAAAAAATCACACCATATCTACAGAGAGATTGATGATGAGTGGGCGGAACGTCCATCCATCTATCAATTGGTACCGCCAATCCATGCGTGCATCCATCCACCTGGGTGTCCTTCAATACGTCTCGCTGTCCAGCCGTCTGTCTGTCTGTCTGTCTGTCCGTCCTTCCGTCTTTCTGTCTCTCCGCATGTCTATCTGTCTTCCCGTCCGTCTATGTGCCCGTCTGCTGCCCGTCTGTCTGTATGTATGCCTGTCCGTCTGTCCATCTCTCCGTATGTCTGTCAGTCTGTTTGTATGTCGGTCCATGCGTCCGTCTCTCTGTATCTCTGTATTTCTGCCTGTTGTTCAGTTGGTCCATCCCTATGTCCATCCGTCCTTCTGGCTGTCTGTTCAGCCGTCCATCTACCTGTCTGTTCATCCGTGTGTCTGTCTGTTTGCCAGTTGATAAAGTGAACACTCCAAGTACTGTCATCTCGCATCTTTTGATCATATATTCAACTTACGCAAGTACCGCCATTTAGTGGACCTTTCAAGAACTAAATGAGAGGTGGTTACCTACTTCATACATGGAGGACGCCCAACCCACGCATCAAACAGAGTTACTGTATATGCTGGAAGCATATACAGTAACTCTAGCCTTAAAGGGGTACTGACACAAAAAGTTTGGCCTCGCGTTTTTCTGCTGCAATGCGTTGCTGTAGGGCTGTTAGTCATGACACGACACTTTTCTTTTGCTGCAGCACGCGATAGATAGTTAAATACTGGCCCCTTATTATCGGTCAGTTTCAGTTTCGGTTTGAGAGAGTTTTAAAAACTGGCTGCAACTGTCACCGCCTAGCGTGTGCCACGTCTGCACACAGAACTGTGAAGCACTTCCGCACGATCTTCATCAAGAATTGCTTTCGAATGGGAAATGGCGCTTGAATGTTGCCAAACAAAACTTTCAAGCGTGTGCCACGGCCACGCTCTCGCAACCAACCGCCGAGAAATATAGACTTCAGGAACTAATGCGACAAAACAAAAATGGTGGCTATGACTTCATCATAACTTGTTTTGTTGACCGCAGCGTGGTGACGTGAACGAAGTAGCGGATCACCTCGGCGTCACCTCCTAGGGTGTCTTTAGCGCTATGGAGTCAGTCGCTCATGCAAACTTCAAAATAATTTAAAATACTTTCCAAGCTATATTTGCTGTTGATATCTTGCAGATGATATACGAATGATCATGATAATTGATCCCACAGGCTATCTCGGCTTCGAAATTTTGTGTCAGTACCCCTTTAAGGAGCTTCGCCCCTAAAAAATATTCTGGAAGTGACCCTACTTCTTGAACTAAATGTCTCATGATGATACTCGCATATCGGAGTTCGTGCCCTTGCAAAGCCATAACAGCTAGTTCGAACAGCACACGTCGTCCTCTGGCGTTTCTGTGATCTTTGTGGTAGGCAGCTAAGATATAGTCGAGCAAAGACGGGGCTGTTATTATGAAGTGCCCTCGACGCCTTGGCTTAGTTGGTTAAAGCGCCTGTGTAGTAAACAGGAGATCGTAAGTTCGAATTTCGCCAGTACCTCTTGATTTTTTTAAATGCGAAGCATTCCTTAGCGAACTTCGGTGACATTGAGTCTATATATATATATATATATATATATATATATATATATATATATATATATATATATCTATATATATATATATATATATATGTGTGTGTGTGTGTGTGTGTGTGTGTGTGTGTGTGTGTGACGTATGAAGTGATGGTTGGAAGAAGAAGTGCAGAACAGAATAAACATGGAGTATGAGCCAGGCCACGTCGCCAATACATCATAGCGTCACACGAGTCGACAGGATGGAGACCTGACTGCCCCTTCATCAGTCACTCATCATCGACGCAGTTTCGCAGAAGACACCCTGACCATACATCGACTACGGAATCATCTCCTGGCCGCACACAGCGACCAGCACCATGACAGAATCATTGACTGACCTTCCCCTCCCCAAGTACACCGGAGCAGCGGACGATAAACCTGTACAGGACTGGTTCAACCTGTTCGAACTCCACGCTACCGCTGCATCCTGGTCGGAACGGGAGATGGTTACGAACTTCAGCGACTACGTCACCGGTGAGGCATTTAAATTTTATCTAATTCACATATTCGAGAACGACGAGTCATGGCAAAAAATCAAAGAGCAGATGATCACCCGTTTTAACGACTATGACCAATACCTACTCATTGCCAACCATCTAGAGACAACCGCACACTATCGTCAATTTCCTAAACAGTCCTCAACCATTTTAAAGCCCAGCGTGCATCGACAACTGCCTCAAGACGAAGTGGAACATGAGTTTACTTTCAGAAGACCATGCGTGTTTTCGGAAACACCCAACCATCAAGCGCGCCTCCCTTCTACACAAAAGTCAGCATTTCGAAACTCCTCGCTCCAGCATATGACGCGAGGCGTTGCTCACCGACCTGATGCTCTTAATTCTTCTCCTCGCATAAGCAGTCCACCACGTGGTTTTCCATCACCCGGCTCTTCAAGCGCTACTATCGCTAACCATTTGCCTCATGAGGACGCTGCGAGCACGGTAGACGACCTGACGCTGCACGAAAATACCCTGTCAAGCCATGCTTCTTCCGGACAGGTTCATTCATCACCGTGCGGTGCATACACACCAGACAGTCGAAACAAAGAAGAAGGCTCAGACAAATCGAACATCGTACGCTGCCAAGCTCAAAAGCCCTTCGTAGTGAACAGTGCAGAAGAAGCCTCCAAAGACCTTTCCGTCGATCCCAGTGCACCACCTTCATTTTCTTTTGAGAATCACGACAACCCAACGACTACCAACTATTTATTGGTCACACCAACTATCAAAGAAAAGCAGGCTCGTGTTACTAATGGAGTACCACCTCGACAGATTCCGCAACATCAGCAGTGCCATCAAGAACTCAAAGAACTTCGCAAAGTACGGCAGTTACGTCAAGCACTACGACGAACTAAAATAAGATCACAAGCAGATTTGTGGCTTAAGGATGGTCGCCAGGAACGGCACCAACTAAAGGAAAGACGAAGTCAACATCTGAGCCATATTCGTAGAAGAAAACGTCAAGGAAGTCTTCTGTACCAGATATCAAGGCATCATGTACAATCCTACCGACGGAGGTATCACCACAGAAAACCCCGAAACAGACGGAACGCTACCATTTGCAAAATGCAGGAACGCCGACATTGTATCATCATCTTCGGTTCTTGCAAACGCCAGCCGGAAGCGATGCTTCTATCTCAGCCACGACACAAATTACAGCACCCACGACAGAAAATTCGGCGCATACGACGTCTGACTTTCAAAGGCTTCAAGGAAGTTCAACCCCGTTCGTTCTTCGCAGCTGCTGAGGCCGTGTCTTGGTCAGTGCAGTTGTGCAAGACGTGGTTATCTCTTCCAGAACGCCACAGTCAAGCTCGCTCACCCGAACTCCTGTGTTAACCGGACTGCTGCACTCGCTCCTGAAGTCTTTGAAAGTGTACGGAACTCCTTTGAAGCATAGAACCAATTCTGAATTTTGACATTTGTGACTTTTCAACCTCTTCTTCTTTACTTTTTCTTGTTCGTAATGCATGCATTCTTTCAGGGGGAGGGGGAATCGTGTGACGTATGAAGTGATGGTTGGTAGAGGCAGAGGAAGAAGAAGTGCAGAACAGAATAAACATGGAGTATGAGCCAGGCCACGTCGCCAATACATCATAGCGTCATATATATATATATATATATATATATATATATATATATATATATAGCTGTTAGCTGTTTACGTTTGGGTGCTGTCGTGGTTACCCGTTTCACTTCGCATAAACAAAAGTTAGAATGTTTTGACGAATTGGACGCGCTGGTCAAGATATGAATAATGGCAAAATCCCATCGCGTACGACGTCAAACCCTTCCCGCCAGATAGAGGCACATACCCACGTGCTGGTATTTGCCACTGGTATGCGAGTGTGTGCCACAGGTGATTCACACTTAATATCTACCCAGGAACGACGAGAACACACACGGGTAATTTTTACGCGTGAGCGCGTTATTAAATACCCGACATCGGTACCGTTGACACAATGAAAGCATAGAATAATTGTCATTGTTAATAAAAACGTGACATAGACAGCGTTAACCTTCAGAGGAACGCTTATAATAAATTTCAGGGTCCCAGAAGGAATCAAACCCAAGTATTTTACGTGGCAGTCAAGCATACTATCACAGAACAACGCCAGGGGTCGGAACTTCTTTTTATATAGACGCCAATCTTCGTGAAACTTCAATAAAGGTTGTCGTGCTGCCTACCCAATTTTACAAAAATTACATCTACACTCCTTTGATACAGCCGTTACGTCGTGTTAACGTCAATTCTGGTTAGGTGCCATGCGCTGAAGTTTGTTTATGTAGCAGTGTCCAGGGACACCACTTTTACGAGCATCAGCGCTTAATATGAGCTTCTGGTGTTGCTAATGTGCATGTTTCAGTTGAAATAGTTGCGCAAGTGCAAACATCTGGTTATGTAAACATCTGCAACTCTTCGACATATGCCTGTGCGTGCCACATAAAAAAAAGTTGCAAGAGGGTCACCTTCCCTCCGCATGCTTCGCATAACGTCGATTCCCAGGTAAGTGGGATCTTCCGAATTTTTTGATCGTATGGACTTTTTTTGGTCGTGGTCTCGCATTTATTTGACTTATGTGTTTCTTGGTGGAAACTAACAAACGTATGCCCACCTTTTACAGAATAGTTTCTAGTGTTTATTTTTTCGTCGTTCGTTTTCGCGTGGCTACATGTAATTTACCTATTTCGTATATTTCTTGAAAACGAGACAAGTGACCACCAAGGTCCACTTCTTATTTCATATTTTGTCTAATCTTGTCGGCTTTTGATGCGTCGTACGATGTGTGGACGTGCAAGGCGGCTTTAATTAGGTTTTATTGTTTATTTTTTAAAAGTGTCTACAACAAAATGGTGTCTCATATAAGTATGATCTCTTACATGTGAAAACAAAGAAGCCGATGCATATTTCGGTTACATTCGTCGATTTTTGAAAGGGCTCCCTATTGAAAATCCTTGGTTGGTGGATGCTGGAATTGTTGGTGGATATGGTGGAAAGAAGAGTGGATATGGTGGAAATATTAGTGGATATGGTGGAAAGTGTAGTGGGCATAATGGCTGATGGCGGTGAGAGTAGAAAAAAATGATGGCAGATGGTGGTGAGGTGGCGAGCCAGTGGTGGTGACAGTGCAAAATGCCGGCTGGTGATGGTTAGAGTGGAAAAAACGGTGGCAGATGGTGGTGGTGGTGGTGGCGAGCGAATGGTGGTGACGGTGGAAAATTCCAGCTCATGGTGGCGAGGCAAGACGTGTTTGGTGGAAGGTTTGGGGAGCAAGGTGGATAACTGTGGAGTGGTGGAAGCTTGGTGGATGATGGTGACATGATGAAAAAGCACATGACAGTATGTGAAATCTCTTATTTCAAGTGTTTCGTTCTTGTATGCTCAGAGATATATGTTTATGGTTAAAAGAAACCAACGCTGCTCATTACGCTTTCTAGCACATTCATTTTTTATTCCAGTGGTGTCAACAACGCTTCAATTTTAGTGGAGCGTAGAATATGCTGCCTTGAATATTTTTACATTTTGCGCCCCTATTAACATCAATTTGACATCCGCGATGTGATTCTTTGTTATTATGTTTAGAAGACTAGAGGTGCCACTGTGAACAATGACAATAAATGTTTTACATCGGCGCGCAGTTGTCGAGAAATAAATGAGCTCCAGTTTGCAATTGCCCCTTTCAATGTTTGTGCGGAACACAGCGGTCACTTGCTGTCACCATGCTAAAAACGCAACCCTGGCAATTCTTGCACACTGTATTGCTTGAGCCATACTTTTAAGTTATCAAAGTGCGCGGAAACATGCATAAACTTCCACTTTCGACATGCGTCGAGACGAGCCCCAGCGAATTTGACTTTCACGCTTCTGTTCTACCACCATGATATCCACCAAAGGTTAATCCTACCGACCGAGCCCGTACAAGTGTTATCGCTGCTTCTGAGTGTCAGAATGAACGGTTTTGACGAGTAAAAATGACAATACAGCACAGCTGCGGCATCATTTACCCTAAATGAAGGCTTTTTTATTGTGTACGGTGTCCGCGCAAAAAGCGACAAACATCGATGCGACGCGCTTGCAACACTTCCACCAAAGGTACGCCTCGCCTCACCGACAGCCGCCAGTCGCACTCGCCGGCGCTTCGCTGACTCTTATGCGAGAACATAGACACGTCAATTCGTATGCTTACTGAACCAATATGATAGCATAATGTTTCTGGCGCACTGCATTTGTTTTGGACAAGCCCTTATGTAGCTGTTCCTAGTGACAGAGCAACAGCGGTGTGCTGGCACGACGGCGGTGTGCGTTGCACGAAAAACATCAAAATCAATTGTGTGGGCGTATTTATCAATTGAGCATAGAAGCGTCATGAAGCCCGAACTGATATCGCCCTATGGAAGGAGCGAGAAACGGATAATAAACTTGACAGTAACCGCCGATAAACTCTACCTGCTTCTCAGTCCACTGAGTTGTTGTTTTTTTCCTTGCGGTTGTGAATTGTAACAAAAACATAGCGCTGTTGCCATTATCGCAGTGGCAATCGTTACAGGCAGCAGTTGTTAGTGTTTATCAAATGTGGAACTTTTAGTAGCAGGTGCAGATACCGTTCCTCCCAAGTAAACGACAAACAGAACCAACGCCTCCTATAGAAAGATGCCTGCCGCATGAGAAAAAAACAGCTGCCACACCCTTTCCCTCTTTCATTTTAAAATGTGTCGATCGCTAGCGTCACTTGTGGCGGACGGTGAAACAACGCAACACTTTGCATAGCCTCTGAGAGATTGGTGCACAGTTACAGGTCTCGAACAACTCTCGACTGACGCGCCCCTATGGGCCGCAGATGAAAAACGCTTAGCTGGTACCGCCCGCAACCGTAATGAAAGTGTCGGTCGCGAGCGCCACTGCGCGGAGCTTGTTAACAACTGAAGGCAGGCCAACTCCACTGGGAGTGCGAGCCATTCCTCAGGCATCTTTCTAGAGGAGGCGTTGACAGAACTGAAGTTAAACAGTGACTTTATGAGTTGACTGCTTCTTCAACACATAGCTTCCTTTGTCGGCGTGGCGCAGTGGTTAGTGTACTCAGTTCAACATTCGGAGGTGCCAGGTTCGATTCCCCGCTGGCACACCTCTTTTTTTTCATGGGTGCTTGATACATTCTTTTTTATACAATTATTTTTATTATTTCTTTGGCGGCAGCTCGTCACGGTAGTTCTGACGCTGCTTCGCGCTCCAGCATTGCCAGCTGCAGCGTGCCATTCACCATCCGCTCCACCATACGCCACTATACACCATGGGCCACCGTTTCCACCGCCATAATCCACCAAAATGTTGGATGGTGGAATCCACCATTCCTATGGTGGATGTTTTTTCAATAGGGCTATGCATAATTTCGGTAAATTTGGTCATCTTCTGGACGACCAAACTGCCCTTCATTTAATAGCCGGCAGCAAGACATTCCGAAGAACCAGCACTGCAGCAAAACTCATAGGAGAGGATAATGAATCTTTCAGGTAACGAAAAAAACAACATAGATACATTTTTACGTTCGGAGGTATTCAGACTGGTCCCTTGAAGTGACCATCATGCCATGTCATAACTCAAAGCAATTTGCCAAGATAACGCGATATGTTCACTTTCGAAGCGAGATGATCCAAGGTCTACAACATCATTCACTTTCTTAGACAAAAGGGACAATGAAAGGTAGGTGTGAGGACTCTAGCGGGAACGTTAAGCCTGTGGGTAAGGTTTTCCTGTATGATGTTTTGTTTTCTTGTATCTAATCTGCGGAAGACATAGCCGAAAAGCACTTGTGATGCCATCTATAATTAACAAATGAGGAGAGGTAGCAAACTGATGAGATTATGGAGTCCATAAGTATAAGCTGAAGCAGTGAAGAAAAAGGAACGTAAAATATAATGGTGTAACTACATCGTTCGACGGATCTGAAGATCACTTGATTGATTGATTGACAGACTGACTAACCTATTGATTGACTGATTGACTGATTGATTGATATGCAAGATATAACCTTCATAATGCACCATTTTATAATAAGAGATGCGTTGGTGGAGGCTCCGGAAATTTCGAACACTTGGGGTCATTTAACGTGTACCCAAGTCTGAGAACACGGGCCTACACTATTTTCGCATCCACCGAAAACGCAGCCGCAGCTCCCGGGTTGAGGGGTTAAGATCACTTCAATTGGAAGCTAAAGTTATTACAGTAACTAGGAAAGAATGGCAATAAATGTCATGCCAGCAATCACTTCTGGCTGCAGCTACAAATTGTACTCAACAATGGCGTCTGTGCACTCATGTAAAATCTATGCACAAAGTTTTAAAGAGCGCCTAATAGAAAACAAAAAGTAAAGAACCGGTGAGATTCGAACTCACAATCTCCTGTTCACTAGACAGGCGTTTTAACCAACTAAGCCACGGCGCCATGGAGTGGTACGGCAGAGGATACGTTATTTGAAGCATGGTGGCTCGTGATCCGGTTAGTGTTTTCATTTGTGTTGAGCGCATGACGCATTCGCAGTGGATTTGAAATCACACTGAAGGCGAGTAAGATTATTTGCGCCTTAGGGTACCCAACATCTGCGCCTATTCAGCGAAGATAACGGGAGAGCGAGATAGCGTGAGCATTTGTAATGACGTCTGCACATCCGTGTCCCAAGATGAACGCAGTGGACTCTTTGAGATTGCTGCCGACACAATGACTTCTTGAACTGCTATTCAGCGACTTGTTTTTGCAATGCTTTTCGTACTTTTGACACCAAACGGTGTTATGAGATCACAACTTGGGTCTCGCGCCGCGCCGTAGTTGTCCGCTGCCGCTGCCGCCACCGCCGGTGTCTGCGCTCGCATCGCGTGTAATTAAAAAAATGGTTCCAAATCTGCATGTTACACCGCAAATGTCGTCGTAAGACGATAGCCTTGCGTCTGGAGGGGAGGGAACAAAGCGTTTATTTGGTGTTCTGCGCAAGAAAATCGGTGATTCGTATTCTGGAGGCACTGCGTTAGAGTGCCTTGAGCACGGAGGAAGGAAAGGTATTAGAGACCCTGACGTCACTGGTGTAAAGCCGCGTTGAAGCCGGAAATCAGCCATATTGACTGGGAAAAATCTCCTCTCTTTTAAGCCTGTGCGTTAGGTTCTCTTGTATAATGTTTCGTTCTCATGTGTCTAATCTGCAGAAGACATAGCCACAAAGCACTTGTGATGCCATCTATAATTAACAACGGAGGACAGGTAGCAAACTGATGAGATTATGAAGTACATAAGCGTAAGCTGAAGGAGTGAAGTGAAAGGAACGTAAAATATAGTGGTGTAACTACCATGTTCGATGGATCTTAAGATCACTTGATTGATTGATCGATTGTTAAACTGACTAACCTATTGATTGACTGATTCATTGATATGCAAGACATAACCTTCATAATCCACCATTTTATTAAAAGAGATACGTTGGTGGAGGCTCCGGAAATTTCGACCACTTGGGTTCATTTAACGTGCACCCAAGTCTGAGAACATGGGCCTACATTATTTTCGCCTCCAGCGAAAACGGAGCCACAGCTCCCGGGTTAAGATCACTGTAATTGGAAGTTAACGTTATTACAGTAACTAGGAAACAATGGCAATAAATGTCATGCCAGCAATCACTTCTGGCTGCAGCTACAAATTGTACTGAAATATGGCGTCTGTGCACTCATGTAAAATCTATGCACAAAGTTTTAAAGAACGCCTAATAGAAAAAAAAAGTAAGGCACCGGCGAGATTCGAACTCACGATCTCCTGTTTACTAGACAGGCGCTTTAACCAACTAAGCCACGGCGCCACGAATTGGTGCGGCAGGGGATACGTTATTTGAAGCATGGTGGCTCGTGATCCGGTTTGTGTTTTCATTTTTGTTGACCGCATGACGCATTCCCAGTGGCATTGAAATTGCATTGAAGGCGAGTAAGATAATTTGCGCCTGAGGATACCCAACATCTGCGCATATTCAGCGAGGATAACGGGAGAGCGAGATAGTGTGAGCATTTGTAAGGACGTCTGCGGATCCTTGTCCCAAGATGAACGCAGTGGACACTTTGAGATCGCTGCCGACACACTGACTTCTTGAGTTGCTATTAAGCGACTTGCTCTTGCAATGCTGTTCATACTTTCGATAGCGAACGGTGTTATGAGATCACAACTTGGGTCTCGCGCCACGCCGTAGTTGTCCGCTGCCACTGCCGCCACCGCCGGTCTCTGCGCCCGCATCGCGTGTAACTAGAAAAAAATTGGTTCCAAATCTGCATGTCACACCGCAAATGTCGTCGAAAGACGAAAGCCTTGCGTTTTGAGGGTAGTGAGAAAAGCGTTTATTTGGTGTTCTGCGCAAGAAAATCGGTGATTGGTATTCTGGAGGCACTGCGTTAGGGTGCCTCGAGCACGGAGGAAGGAAAGGTTGGAGAGGCCCTGACGTCACTCGTTTTGAAGCCGCGATGAAGCCGGAAGTTGGCCATATTGACTTGACAAATTCTCCTCTCTTGTTTACATCCGAATGTAAAGCAGAGGCACGACTCTCTCTCCGGCTCGGAAAGCACGTGAGCTGCGCAGCGTGCGTGTCGTGACGATCCGAACTAATGGAACGGGGCTCAACACTCTGGGCCAGCGTGACACTTTCGGCGAAATCATTTTGTCCCAGTATTAACAGCGAGTAACAGCTGACAGGCAACGAAGCAAGTACAAAAGTACGCACGCTAGATGCACTGACAATGGTGATTGTTTTCACGTCATTAATTCAGCAACTGTACAGAAAACACAATTGGTCGTGCTCCTTTTACGGTTGCATTCCGCCTCGCGGCCGACGCAGCATCCGGCCACTGTGTTCGTGTTCCGCGTGAAACTCAACGGCGCCGGCATCCTGCGACCGTGGTGACTTTGAGCACGGTGCAAGTGACACTTGTACGTGGTGGCTGTTACGTTGAGATTACATGCAATGTCGGCGGAGAGTATACGAAGCGGAACAGAAAAGTTGTTTTAATACACACATGCAAGTTGTTACTGTACACACACAACACGAAACTACGTATGTGCACATGGTCCTCGTTGCGTCTTGCTGGGCTCAACAGCGTCGTCCGTTGTCACAAGCAGGAGCACTGCCCATCCGTCACTGACCTGCGAGGCGTTCGTCGTCGTTCCACTTCGTCTTGGTGCCCAACGCAATCTCACTGAACACTAATTGCTTCATCCACGTCATCGGCCGCACGACATATCGTTATGCACTCGTTCTACGCACTGTTGAAACCCCGTGATGGACAAAAGGATTCGTTAACGTTGCTAAGAGTACAGTAACTCCCAGGAGAACACTACGTAAACAATAACGTGGCGCAGAGCACGGATATTGTCCGTCACGGCTCAGCACGAGACCTGGGGAGGCACACATGCCACCGCCAGCCGCGGCCGCTCACTGCTAGACCAGCTCCAATGCGCAACACGTAACCTTAGCAACGCCGCCATTGTACCCAGTGAATATGGCTGCCATGATGTCACTTCCTCCACACTTTTCACGCCGCGCGCCGGCTGTGCATGCCCTCTTCTACCTTTC
>WOVY01011439.1:492500-505998 GCA_013436015.1 Rhipicephalus annulatus | reverse complement strand
TCGAGCGCTTGTCAAAAGTGCACAATGCTAAAGTGTGACTTGCCGGGGGAAAGGGGGGGGGGGGGAGCCCTCCTTAAAAAATGAAGACGAACTCCCCTTGCCCCTCCCCAGACTTTCAGCCCTGGTCGCGGGAAATAGCACATCATTGGTTAATTAAAGACAACGTTTTCTTTTTATATCTATAGGTGGGTTTAGTCTTTCAGTCACAGCGAAACGTATAGTGATAGACAAAGTGATGATTCACTTACGTGTAGTGCGTTGATAAGCCTACAAATACAAAGGCGAGAAGGTGTGTGGCCAGCTCGTTCTGAATGCCCACTTCTTTTTTCTAGGCCTCCCATTTCGACTAGGCCATGGACTTTGTCTCCTTTTTTTCGTACGTCCAGTGCTTGCTTTAAAGGACATTTCATCCACAATCAAAGAGCCCATTTTTTCCTAACAAAAAAATGGGGGGGGGGGAATTCACTGTTAACAGACATGCGTTATATATCGGCGGAGACAGTTAATTATATAAATAACCTTCTTTGTTGTTCGTACATGACCCATAATTTAACAGAAATGCTTAGGGCTTTAGAGCAAACATAGCGCACTGCCGTATACTCTTAAACAATACATCTTACTTTCGAGTAATCCTTGCCACCGGTCTGGTCCCTGTTTATTCACTTTAAATCACTTTTCATTCGGCTATACTAGCATGTATTTTGATCAGTCAAACACTGCCGCGTGCGCTGCTTCCTTCGTTATTCGCGTGCATATTGTAAATAATTCTGATCGAAGTAACGTACCCGTTCGACAAGTGTGTGCTTTCCGTGTGCAGCCTTTGCTTCATTAAGCGACGACGAAACAACTGCTCCAGTACAGTAGCCAATGTAACGCTTCAGTGTCATGCGACTTGGAAGGGTGAGGCACCCAGACCTCCGCAACATTTCGTACCGCAGGGTGATTTAGCTTGCCACATTATGGCCTGCCTGATGGTCACCTCTTTCCAACGGTGATTTTTCTCACGCAGGCATTGCAATTGCTCCTTCAAAAATTCAGCCTTCTTGTCGTTCTCGTCCAGCATTTTCCTGATGATGAAAGGGCAGTTGAAATGCGTAAATCACGCGCAAAGATAACATACTGGAAGAAAGCGGAAGTGCAGGGGAGAATGGAAGCTTGACCCGCTGAAAAAATCGTAGAGCAGGGAATGCCGGCGCATCCAACAATTCGACATTTACGTACTGGACTTGCCTTGTCAAGACAAGTTTAGATGTTGTGGGAGATGTGAGCAAACGTTCACACACACGCTACTAAAGGAGGCTGTTGCTGTCCTGACAAAGAATAGTGCACCTGATTGTCGAAACCTTGCATTTGGCATCATTCCTTATTCAAACATTCATAATCGCGAGAAAAGATATGCGTTTACTCTTAAGACAATAATAGATGTTTCATGTCACCACGTGGACATTCAATTGCAGCTATGCTACATTAATGAATTGCGCAACTTCAGACTTGCGTCATGTTCAGTAACCGGCCACCGACTCACACATACGGACTAGCGGAAACTGTTCACTTACACTTTCCAAACCATTCCTTCCTTTTTGAATGCAATGCTGCTCGCTCAAGTTTATAAGGCAGACATCACATGTGCGTCAAGCGTGGCTTCCTGTACGAGCATAAACCGATCGCCCATAGCACCAACACAACACAGCTTGCAAATTACTGTCTTTCCAGTTGTCAGTCCAATGTCCTTAATTGTTTGCGACGACAGAAATTTGAACTCGTTGTTCGCAGGATAAGGAATAAACTCGGGGTGCGCCAATCACGCAAGGGGGTACACACCGACCTTCGTATCTTAAACACTTGCTCATGTGCGCGCTTACCCACCAACCTTCTTTTATTCCGTGTCCTTATGTCAGGCCTACACCTTCGTATGACCAGAAAGATTGCCAGCATCGGCGTACACTAAAATGTCACGTAAATTTATATGAAGAAGAAAATCTATAAACAGAGTTTCTCTCGAGCAGACATCATGACAGCGGACTTGTCATCCTTAAGGCTATAATTGTATTTCAGTCTTTCAGAAAACAAGCCTGCTTGTCGAAACGCCGGCTCGAAACAACTTTGCTAAAACTACTGATTAAGCGAGTTGGTTCATGATTATTTTCAGTGTTTGTGTGTGTGTAAACAGCGATTAAAGAATGGGAACAACCCCTGTTCACAGGTTTTTTACTGCAAGCTTCCATCCTCCCCTTTCTGACGTTTCTTACAAAAAAGTATAGGGACACTAAGTTAATAGACTGATAAATGAGTACCTGATAATTCTCTATCGTTCCTGTTCCGATCATACGACTATTAGAACAGAAAAAATTAAGACTAGGTTTAATGTTCTGAGTTTGGCGAACAATCTTCGACACGTGCACGTCGCTTTATGTTGCGTCGCTCCTTGTGTACTTGGCCGCATTGGCTGAGAACATTTCTTTGAAACTTGCTACTTCAGACCTTGCATCTACTAACACAGCAGTCTTAGACATTACCTGAGGCCGTCAAAGTATGACGTCACTGCTAGCCGATGCGCGAGAACTTAAGGGTAGCATCGCCACCTTACAATCTCTTATAGTTTCGAGAATTCCTTCGCTCACCGGACGTCCTCTCGTAGTACGGGTGATGTTGATAGAATTGACTTACTCCTAAATTGTTATTATGTTCAGAGTCATTTAAAATTAAGTGCGAATATAAAAGGATTAATATAACATTCGTCCACTGACGTAACTGCGTACCTGCAGCGTTAGAGCGCCATTCGCCTCGGCGAGGGCTTTCATCTCGAAAAAATCTTTCTTTAGCTTCTCTAGCTGTGAATGCAAATTACTGTTCATTTCTTTCAGCCTGCTGCACTTCCGCCGCAACGTCTTAGTTGCCGCGACCAGGGAGCGCATCTTCTTCAAACCGATCGACGTTTGCGACGTCATGGAGCGCCGCACTGGCCTCTTCTGGTGTTCCCCTTGTATAACTGAACTACAGTCCTCCATGTTGTCCTGACTTGATGGAAAATGCAACCACTCGGCCTCTTGTGCAGTTTCAATTGGGTTTTCAGAACTATATACTTCCCCAGGCTCCGCTGATGCTCGCTCTTCTTGAGAAGAATCTGCGTTGGACGTTCCCCCTGTTAAGCCGAAAAAATAGCGAAGCATGACAGATATATTGTCCCGCTAAACGCATAAGGGAATACTGCTAACATTATTCTTATCCGTTGTTGTGTTAGACTTCAAGTTTTACTTACAGTATTTTTACTTGTATGGGTGCCAGCGTTGTTTCCCCCTGCGTTCGTTTTAGCCGCTTTTTCCGCGGCATTGGATCTTGCCCACGTGGATCAGGAGAAGCGGGAAATAAGGAAGGCACGGCTGTGGGCTTCAACATCTTCCTTTTCGTCACTGTTCTGTAATCTTCAGCGGTAAAATGCAGGCTGCATACCTTCGACCGGTCGCTGGGCTCCCAGCGATGCTTTCCTGAACCTTCATCAAAGGTAAAGGCGTATACGCATGGCTAGCAAGATTGCAAAATAACAGTCCATAACACCTTTTTTGTAATTAATTTTTCCAAAATGTAACAAGCCAAATGGGGAGGTTAAGAAAAAGCATAGCCACGATTTTATTCTGGGGAAGTACCTGTATACCCATTTAGTGCATTTTCATATTTTCTCGCAGCCTTTGTAAATGTCTTTTTAGATGACTACATTCGTCGATTGATGTTTAGTGATGGTACGTGGTCGAGTCCAGTGGCATACTTGAAGCCCTTTATTCGAAGAGCTCATTGGCTATACAAGGTTTCATAACAAAGCTGAATTTCCTAATGGCTGCTCAGTAACGAAGCGCGACCCAATACGACAGAGCCGAAACCGAGGCGCACTTGAGCGCCTTGGTCTTGGTTTAGAGCGCAAACCTCTAACCTGTACAATGACTCCGCCGTTGACGACGATGACTTCAGTGGTTTTTGTTCTTTTGCATTCTCCAAAACGAATCTTTGTCATGCATGATGTAATCTCAGATGCAGCACGCACATAAATAGAGTATCTGTCGCTGATTATTCCAGGTTCCTCATTTCGGTTTCACCGGCTGGGTCTCTTAACCCTCACAGAGCCGATGGGCTCATTGCACGAAGGACTTCAATTATGTCATTATACCCGACCGCCTGCCAGCCCTATATAGAGTGAACAGTTAATCGCCACATTTCGTTACCGGCGTAACGTTTCTAATTACCTTAAGTAAGCTTATACAGAAACGAACAAAGCTGTATGGGAAGATAGAAGTTTGAGATGAGAAATACATTTGACCAAATTCGGTCGCTAACTTCAGTGACACCCAGTGTTCAAGAGTTGTCCAGCGCTAAACACACACACACACACACCACACACACACACACACCACACACACACACACACACACACACACACCACACACACACACACACACACACCACACACACACACACACACACCACACACACACACACACACACACACACACACACACACACACACACACACACACACACACACACACCACACACACACACACACACACACACACACACACACACACACACACACCACAAACACACACACACACACACACACACACACACACACACACACACACACCACACACACACACACACACACACCACACACACACCAGAGAGAGACAAACTGTGGAGGCAGCACGTAAATATTTCATATCATTAATTTTTTTATGGATTTCGGCGGCATTTGTTGAGGCAGCCTTCGGGAAGGGTGCTCGAACCCCTCGCAACCCACCGCTACGCATTTTTACATAATTTACAGATTTCGTATATTTACTTTTTTCTTGTGTGCTATATTTAAATTTCTTGGCACTATTTGTGGAGCCTGCCATATTAGCCGCGGTACTTTAAAAAAGCTTTCATGTTTTTTAGCTCAGTGAATTAGCATAACACACGGAAATAAAGTTTACTAAAGCACCCTGGTGCTTCTTGCTAGCTTGCAACTCGTTCTGAATTGAAACGACTCTCAAAAACACAAGACTCACCTTTTCTTCCAATTGCCTCGATCCATTCTTCCCGTATGTCTGTGGCAGGAAACTCGTGAAAACTTACTTTACTTTGTTTGCCTTGTTCCGATTTGCAATATGGCACGCAGCAATACACCATACTTACATTTGAGGTGTCAGCTCATCTAAAAAAAAAAAACTGCACGCGGCCACTATTAGAGCTGACTACTGCAGCTATCTGCCGTCTGCAAGTTTCTGCACACGACCTACTGTGTTTCTGCGTATCTTCTGCAATTTGTGTATGCGTATCGTCTGGAACCATCGTGATTCAGTGTGAACAATGAATGCCTAACAATAGTTTTTTTATCTCGTTGGACTACGTTTTCATTCAAGAAATATTTTCATAATAAATTTTCCTTCATTTGTAGAAAAGTTCCCGTCTGCTTGCCACTGTGACCCTTTGTGTGCTTTTTTACGGTTCTATTTCTGCTTCAAACGTCCACACGAATGCAGCCAACTCTGACGAGGAATCATATCACTTTATTTGCCATATTTTACACATTCATACACAATTCATGCACAATAAGAACGATTTGCACTGCCACAGCGATGGCTGAAGCAGACGACAGCGAACAGGTGCTGCCTAGCGCCACGCCGCTCGTAGGTGACGGCCCTAGCGGCAGAAGGTATGAACTAGAACGTGGGCGCTGGAAGAGGTGCTCTCTGGGCAGGTCAGGAGTGTAGTAGGTCATGGCCTCGAGCATAGAGTTTCACACAACCATACCTAGAGGGAAATCTGGCGCTAGTGAGCTGCTGGATGCAAGGGAATGACGGGATACGTGAGCTTCAAACTTGATTTGGATTTGTATACTTTGAAGACGCGTCTGGCTTCACGTTAAAATGATTATTTCTTACTAAAAGAACACGCAATAAGCTATTTATTTTTTCATTTCACATAAACGTGTCTTATTTATAACTATAGGACCGTTTACGTTGATGTACATTTTTACGAAGCGTGAGAAGTAACCAACGGCCGCTAAACTTGGCAAGCAGACGACAAAACGAACGTTCTGTCCGCCCCGTTTCTGTCGTCTGTTTCTTTTTCGCCGTTCAGTTGTGTCGTCAAGGTGAGTGGACGTTTATTTTAAATTATAATACGCGTGAATGAAATCCACTTATAAATGTTTTGTTTTAAACAAGCATTATTTACGCAGTCTTATTCGCTTTTGAGCTGAAGCCCTCGCTCAACACCGGCCAACACAAGCCTCGCAGACACATATACCGTCCAATGAGGTTCTAAAGTATGTCTTCTGGAGTGGAGGTGCGCCCCGATATGTGATGCCGGTCGCCGCCATATTGGAAAAGGAAAGACTCGGAAGCAGACGACAAAGTGCGCTTTGTAGCTCCGCCCTCGCAGTGGCCTTTGGAGACTGTGACATGCTTTTGTAAAGCAGTTAAAAATTTTACAGGGTCATGGTGACTTCGCGCGTCGCTTACGGCTGCACAAATCGCTTGAAGAAGACGCCTGGGATCACTTTTATCGTGTAAGTATTCTCGCTTCGTTCGCTGACGATCGCCCGTTTTTTTCGCGTATGCTGTTAAATTATAAACAATATTAAAAGTGCGCATGCGTGTAATACATGCGTAAATCTCTATGAAAGGTAACATGAAGCTTCAAATGCTCGCTGACACGACGTTTTTTCACGAGTTTTAAGTTTATGAACGAAGCACTAGCTTGCAGTCAATGGCTGCACGTATCAAACATTGAAACGAGTAGGACGTCTGAATGCCCTTTGAATTCCAAGTTTTCTGGTTTTGTCTTACAAAGCAAGACTGATGGCGTGCATGCATATTTTTTTGGCGAGTGAATAACGAATTCGGCGCATGTTTATCGAGGAATTCGCAAACGTAGGGAATATTCCATGCCGTGATTACCCGTGTTACAGGTTTCCGAAAGACGGTGCGCTGCGTTCCGCCTGGAAACGTGCTGTTTGAAGAAATAGTTGGAAGACTAAGGAAGGTGACCGCCTCTGCTTCATTCACTTCGAAGAATGGTGCTTCGACAGAACGAGGCAGACAACCAGATTTTGGCCTGGCAGTGCACTGTCGATTTTTTTCTGCTTTCCGAGCGCATCTGCAAAAACCTGTTAGTTTCTACCTCCTTGAAGTAGCTTCAATAGAATTAAGTCACAGAAGTAAGCAATTGCGTCTAAAACAAGACGAGACACCTTTCAAATCCGTTCCATCTTGCAGACGAAACCGAAACGCCAATAGACGAACTTGCCAAAATGAGTAAGTGGCGTTACAATAAACATCGAGCTACCTCTTTTCTAGGCTCTGAAGGCTGCACTTGCCATGGCAACACACGTCGCCAACGGAAGTTGATAACTATTATGCAGAACTAACGCCGCTACAATCGTTCCTACAAAGGGTTCATTTGGGGTACGTCTCCTGAAGTACGTCTCCTGGAGTTTCTCGGTTGCACGCGACATTGGTGCTTTGGTTTTGGTTCCGCCTGTGAAGTGGTTAGATTTCAATAACTCTAGAAATATTAGTGGTGACTCCCAGTTTACTTAATTACCTCTCTTTTCTGACTCTAGCTTTAATTATTTCAACTTCCTTATATATTCTCTGGTAATCTGCCGACACACACAGAAGCACATGTACGAAAGAGGCGAGCAAATTTCGCGTTGCCCTTGATTTTGAGTATCTGCAGGTAAATTTTTAAAACACCCAATATATACTACAACCCTCTTGTACCGCAATAGTGCGCCAGCAACCTCAATATGTGAAGCATCCCTCGACAACAGAATGATCTGAAGCGTGCACCTGACAATGGGTGCATGTAATAATTTGTTTCATAAACAAGAAGAATTTGTTTCATAAACAAGGTTCGTTGGTGTAACCTAAAAGTGGTTTCCATCTTATTTTCTTAATGTGGAACTCCAAATGGACGCGCACAAAGCGCGTGTTTCATGGCGGTCTATGGCGGTTCCAACCTGTTTTTCCTTAGAAGTAGGGCCGCCGGCGGCTTCACTTGCTCCCGTTGACGGAGGCCGGGACTGGCACTCCACAGATTCTATAGAACCTCCTTGATACCGTTATACCTAGCACTCCAACATCGCCCCTTAAAAAAATCGCGTAGACGGTGGCTCCACACTTCCCTCTGGGTATGCTGGCTAGAAGGGGAGGTAGGAGCATCGCGCGCTGCGGAGGTTTGCGGAGAGGGTGTCAGTTGTTCATGCCGACGAGCGGTGGCGCGTGTGTCGTTTTTTAGATGCCCCTCTGGGCCGAAGCGGAGCACGTGCGTTTCCGCGGCTTGCGTTCGTACTGTTCGCAAGATGCTCGAAGTTTTGAAGCCTCTTCACACCGCATATCGTGATGGCTAAACCAGTGAAGCGCCAGACTCACTGCTTCGCGCCCGGATGCTCTACCGGGTACGTTTCAGCCCGAAAGGCAGCTGTAAAAAGGTCTGTTTTTACCGTACCGAACGATGAGGACCGGCTGAAAGCATGGCAGCGGTACGTTCCACGTGGTGACAAACTCCTCGACCGATCTGCAGTCCTGTGCGAGTTACACTTCGAGCAATGGTTTATTGTGAGAGATTACACCCACATCGTGAATGGTGAAGTTGTGAAGATTCCTCGCGGCCGCCCATGCCTTACCGACGATGCAATACCGTCGATCTTCCCAAACACGCCGAGTATTTTCTCTCTAAAAAGCTTCCTCAGAAGCGCAGCTCCCGGACATCGAGAGGAGAAGTGCTCGGCAAAAAAAGAAAAGTGAACGATGAAAACGAACGTCCTTCGATGGAGCACGATTCTTCCTTAGATTTGACAACGAACGGTGAACGTGTTCCCGGTGCGTCGTGTACAGTGGAAAAACTGGAGCATATGAAAGGTGAGAAGCTTCCAAGTAAATACTGGTCGATGTGCCTACTTGCGGATGCCCCGAACGCTGTTGCGTTTACTGTTTGTGCTCAAGATGGTGATAGTGTGTGCTTCAAGAAACTGGTGTTGTGCTCTGCTGAGGATACTTGCTGTCATTGTGTAGTGTTTGTGCAAGGGAAAGTTGTAAAAAAAGTGGACGTGTTTGATGTGAATGCTGTGGAAAAGCCTCCTCCACTCCATCAACGAGATGGTTGTGTGCTCCGGTTTTGAACAAGGTGCTATTCCACTGGAGCGGCTTAACAGTTCCAATCAATCAAAATACAGAACGCATGGAAACAAGTTGTACAGCAAAAGTTGCTCAGGCATGTCTCAAGATCAAAGGCCTTGTAAACACTGCAGGTATCTAAGGAAACTGCGTTTGAACCAAGCATCCTATAAGAAGAGAAAAGCTAGAGTGGCTACTACTTACCGTGCTTCGAAGAAACTAATTATGCGGGGAAGACAGTTGAGGCGAGAAAAGGCAAAAGTCAGTGAACTAAAGCAAATGCTTGCGAAAATGAAGCAAAGTAATTCTGCCCTCTCTGAATCCAACCTTCAGGAGAGTCTGTCTAAGCTGCCTGAGAAACAGCAACAGCAGGTACAAACATGCTTTGAAGCAGCGGAAAGGAACACAGGGGATGAAGTACAGCGATGATTGGCTTCTGGACGGCATTATAATGCGCATGAAAAGCCCAAAGCTGTATGAGCATATTCGAAAGCATAAAATAATGGTCTTGCCCAGCAAGAGTTGTTTGAACAAGTACGTGAGAAATTATAAGAGCAACTTTGGGTTTAATGATAGTGTTTTTGCTGCCATCGAAGAAAAAACCAAAAGTATAGATGAGTTTCACAGGCACGGAGGTCTCTTAATTGACGAGATGAAGCTCTCGGAGAGCCTCAAAGTGACAAGCAGTGGACTCATCGAAGGTTTCGTTGACTTGGGCAAATACACTTCTCTAGATCAAAGCACACAAACGTGTGATCACGGTCTAGTAGTATTGTACCAGCCATTTTCAGGCAACTTTCAGCAAATCTTAGGGGTTTTCGGCTCCCATGGAAATGTCAAGGCAGATGTGCTTGCAAAAATCATTGTCGATGCAACACTAACTGCCGAGAAGTCTGGGCTTTTTGTGGATCTTGTGACCACAGATGGTGCATCCTGGAACAGGTGTATGTGGCGACAATTTGGCATCAAGGGTTCGTCAAAGTCAGTTGTTTGCAAAATGAAGCACCCTGCAGATCACAGGAGAAGTCTGTACTTCTTATCAGACTTTCCGCATCTTGTGAAGTGCACCCGCAACAACATTGTGTCGACGGGTCTCCAGGTGCCCGAAGGAAGGGTCAGGATAGATGTTGTGAAAGAGGCATGGAAGTGTGACAATAGAGACATTGTACGGCTTAAAGCAATGCCTCGTGTCACAAGAGTCGTCATCGATCCGAACGGATTTGAAAAAATGAAGGTGAACTATGCCTTCACTTTTTTCAGTGATGAGATGGTCAGGGGTTTGTATGCATATAAGGAGGAGATCGAGAGAGTATGGGGCGTTGGCTCTAGTGATGCAACAGTGTCATTTATCAGAAGAATGGCTAGGCTGATTGCAGCCATGACTTCCCGCTGTAGCCGCGGTGCCATGCGTCCCAACTCGCCAGTCCTGGCTGAAGTGGAGGAATTTATTGCATATCTAGATGCGTGGGAAGGAAACGTTGGAAAGCTGGGCTTCTTCAGCCAGGGGTACTGCAGAAGGGCTTCGCGTTACTCTGAAAAGTACCATGTCGATTTTCGAATATCTCACAAAAGAGCTTGGTTACAAGTACTTGCTGACATGAAGACTAAGTAAGCCAGGATCCTCTGGAGAATGTGTTTGGAATCTTGCGGCAAATGTCGGGAAGCAACGACCACCCGACGCCAACCCAGTTTCTGCTTTTGGCAAATTGTCTGTCGTTCTGCAGTTTGGCGAAGGCACCTGCTAACGGAAATGTGTCGCCGTCAGTGCTGAAGAGCCTCATACATGGCAGCCACAAAGACCGGAGAGAGTTCCAGACGAAGCTTGACGAGCTCATGGACATAGGGTGTCTCAATGAAGTACATGAAATCCTTGAATCGTCTGGCATCCCAACAGATCACTGCGCAATGGTTTCGGTAAAAAGCGACTCCCGAATCATGCATTACGTTGCTGGATATGTCGCCCGAAGGATGCTGAGCCAAACCAAGTGCCCTGAATGTGCAAAAGCCCTTATCCGACCACGCGATTCTTATATGCCCGCACATGCCTGCCTAATCAGAGAAGTAGACCGGGGTGGGCTGCTCTACCCATCTGATGAACTGCAGGCTTTTATCGAAAACATGGAAGACTCATTCGCGCGCTGCTTTAGCTTCAGCAAGCTTAAAGCAAATAGCATAATGGACTTAATTTCCGCGTTGACAAGAAACCGGCTAACTCATCTTGGCTGCGAAAAACATTCCAGAGATGTTACTAACAGGCTCGTCAAGTTTTATACAATGACAAGGCTGCACTTCATTGTAAAAGCGGAAAACAAGGCACGGGAGGGTAAGCGACGGCAGCGAATGCACTATTTGAAGCTTCGTCGCGTAACGTGAATATGTGGGGAGTTGCGCTTTAATGTGATTGTAATTTAGAGCTGCTTGCTGTGTGAGATTGGCGATGTACAAAAATAATGATGCAGGCTGTTGATTCCCTGAACGTTGCGCATGTATACAATTTTTATTAAAATCTCCTAATTGAATATACGTCACTTGGTGTGTAGAAAATTCACCAGACATGAAACTCATCGAAAAATTGAACAGCTGCGAAAACTACAATATAATAAAATCGTTAAAAGTTACGCATTGAAATGTAAAGGGAAGTACCGAACGTTGCGATTGTGAGCATATGATCGTTGTACACCGACGTTTCAAATGGTATTAGAACTTATACGCACGGTCTTATCGTGGAGTACGCCGCCTTGCCTTTTGGGTGCTACCGCGTATGTTTGCATGCCATTAGAGGTAGTTCGTTGCCTTGATCTCGGTATACATTCCGTGCTTAAATTTTCGTTTAAAACACCCCATTGCTAGTGCACACAGCTGCATTCCAGTTATTACATGAAGGTCGCAAGCTCTGCAAAGTGCGCATACCTTCTCGTGCAGCGCCTGGCCTGTTTGGCCGTCAAGGACGCTCGCCCCCACCGACTGATCTAAAAAGCTACAGCAGCGCCGCCGCTGCCGCCATGATCTGTTGCTACACTCCGCAGCTGGTGATGCTCCCACCTCCCCCTTCTAGCCACCATACTCTGGGTATTTGTGAGAAAATCTATGGCCTCTACGACATACCGTGGCGCCACCTACGTGATGACGTCCCTCATAGGATGCTGGGTTGACCTTGTCTGCTAGAACACCGCATTTCCTGCGCTTTTGCTGTGGACACCGTGCATGCTTCCCTTTGTTTTGAAGCTCCGTGCTTCAAGAAGCGGTAAGGCCTGATAATACGGACAAGCAAACTACGAATCGGTGCCCCCAGTGGCACTCTCGTGTCTAATTTGCAACGTAAAATTGCAACTAAGAACCGGTGCAGCCAAGGTGGACGATGCAAGTGGTGTCGCGAAAGATAAGCTGCCTTATTCCACAACTACTATTCTATCTGTGACGTCAAAGTGCGCTGATATGAATTCTGCACTACACGGGACGGCTTTCTGCTCTCCCTTAGTTGAGTACATCGTACTCTAAATCGTTAACAATTTTTTCTAAACACACAGCGCTGGCCTTTCTAGTGGAGGCCCTCGTGGCCAATATGTGTCTGCGAGGCTTGGTTGGCTGGTGCTGAGCGAGGCTTTCGTTCAAAAGTAGATACGATCGTGACTGTGCAAATAAAGTGGATAAATTATAAGTCCTCATATGTTGACGTCATAACCAAACGGCGAAAGAAAGAAACAGATGACATAAAATGGCACAGGGAACACTGGCTTTGTCGTCTGCCTGCCAAGTTTAGCGGTCGTTGGTTACTTTTTGACGCTGCGTAAAGTTGTACAATAACGTAGAAGTTTTGAGTGTTAAATAAGACATGTTTCTGTGCAGTGGCAAGACATAAATAGCTAATTACTTGCTCGTTTAGTAAGAAATCAACCATTTTAACGCAAGGAACGCGTTGAAGCCAAACGCTTCTTCGGGGCATACAAATTCGAGTCAAGTTCAAAGCTCACAAATATTGTTATTCCCTTGCATCCAGCAGCTCACTAGCTCCTGATTTCCCTCTGCGTAAACAAACGACAGACTTCGAACAGTATCTGACCCAAAAGCTTGTTTCACTTTTGCTTGAAAGGCATTGCGGGAGCCTCCACTCCAGCAGTTTTTTACAGCGAAAGCTGTTATGAGATCACGACAGTGGCTTGTGCGCCGTAGTTTTCCGCCACCGCCCGTGACCACTATCTCACAAAAAACCCAAAGAACACAGTGGGATTCAAACTCGGGTCCCCTGCATGCCACCCAGTATCCTACCAGAGAGCCACGTCGGTGCTTGAAACTCCGTGGTAAACTGGCCGTAGGTAGGCTTTATGCCGAAAAAGTAATCT